>PVJO010005772.1:0-95237 GCA_004026905.1 Hystrix cristata | reverse complement strand
TGTTGCTATGAACATGGTGGTGCATACGTCCTTGTGGTATGACGATTTTAATTCTTCTGGGAAGATCCCCAGTAGGGGAATAGCTGGGTCAAATGGAACCTCTAGTTGTAGTTTTTTGAGGAATCTCCATATTGATTTCCACAGTGGCTGGACCAGTCTACATTCCCACCAACAGTGGAGGAGTGTTCCTTTTTCCCCAGAGCCCCGCTAGCATTTGTTATTGGTTGATTTTTCCATATATGCGGTTCTTTCTGGAGTGAGGTGGAATCTTAACGTTGTTTTGATTTGCATCTCTTGAATGACTAGTGATGTTGAACATTTCTTCATATATTTATTTGCCATTTTTATTTCTTCGTCTGAGAAATGTTTATTCATTTCAGTTGCCCATTTTTGTATTGGGTCTTTAAATTTGGGAGGTTTAATTTTTTTGAGTTCTTTGTATATTCTAGATGTTAGACCTTTGTCTGATGGATAGCTAGCAAAAATTTTTTCCCAGTCTGTGAGTTTTTGCCCTACTCTATTGGTGATTTCTTTTGCTGTAGCAACTATTATTATGATCTGGTTGTAACCCTTCAGAGTTTTCAACAACCAAATATAAACAAATATACAAACAAATAAACAAGTATACATATGACTCAGGCTTCACTAGCTCTCTCCAGTAGGGTTTCTGTGGCGTCCCCTGTCTTAGGCACTCTCCTCACTGTTGAGATGCGATACCAAACAACAACAGCTTAAAGGAGGGGAGATTATCTTGGCTCACAGTCTCAGTCCATAGTCACTGGCTCCAAGGCAGAAATGGCCTGGTAAAAGGGCCTGGGTGGAGGAAAGCCACTGGTGCCATGGCAGCCAGGCAGCAGAGGGAGAAGGGAGGAGCCTTTCTGGGTCACACCAGACCCTCCTCCTAACAGCAAGTCAGCTACAGCACCCCCTTAATCCAGTCACCCTCCAACAGCCTCACCTCTGATCAGAGGAGGCTTTGGGGAGCCCATCTAAATCTAAACCATAACATTCACAGGTAGACTTCTGGGGATATTTGGACCCCTCCGCCTAAATACTGTATAGAAACGTTTGTGGATTGTATGTGTGTGTTTTATTTCTGAAAAAATTGCATTAAAATTATATTGGGTTTTACTTTAAATTTTATTGATAGATTTATTGCGATGGATATCTGTGAATTTAATGAGAATATGTCTTGATGAACTTCTTTCATCATAATTGTTTGGAGTTCTATAAGCATCGCTTACACATATTTTAAAATCTTTTCTTAAATTTGGAAGTTTTCTTCCATGATTTCTGTAAGCATTTGGTGAATCCATCTGTTCAATCTCCTGGATTTTCTCTAACTCCAATTGGCCTTAGCTTGCTCTTCTTGCTGTCATCTAGTAGCTGGTGGATAATTGTCTCTTGTACTCTTATTTTCTTTTTGGCTTCTTTGAGCTCTTTATTGTAGTTCACTATTTTATCCTCAATATCAGACACTCTGCCTTCACATTGGGTGTTTCTAGAATATGTGTATTCTATACTGTTTTTTATTTTTGGTGTTTCTGTCTGGTATCTTTTTGAGGATTACATATCCTTGTGGAATCTGTCATTCAAATTTTGGACTGTTTTGGTTAGTTCATCCAGTTTTCTGCTTATTTCCCTGAAATTCACTGTGGGCATATTTAGCGTAATTGCTGCAAACTTTTGGTTCATTTTCTCTCTGAACTCATCTATTTTCTTCAATCCTGCTATGAACTTTTCACAGATTTCTGCTGTCTGGTATTTGTTTTCTTCTCCCTTTGTAACACCTTGCTCTGTATTAGAGGAGTTGAGGGGGGCAGTTAGGAGATCTTTTATTTCCTTTTTTCCCCATTCTCCTACTTGTGTCTGTATTTCTCTGTCTATCTATCTATCTAAATATGTATCTTTTTAAATTATATGTGTCCTCTCTTTTTTTCTCCTCCCTTTACAAGGGATTATTGCAAGTTCGGAACTAGAGAAGTGAAGAGGGTATGTGGGTATATGGAGATTTTTAGTAGGCTGTTGCCCTCCATGAATAACTTTCGGCTTTGTATGTCCAAGTCTAGTATTTACTCCTTCTGTTATTTAAGTGGTTTTCACTCTGTTCCTGTTTTGTTGCAAGAATTGCTTCAATTTATAACAGCGTCTACAGAATCAATCTTAAATATTTCTGTATGATAGACCTTGCAGTTACTCTTTCCCCCTTTGCCTATTCTCTAGATGAAGAAGAGAACCTAGACACCTACTATATCAGAACCAATGAAAGCACAAACATACAAGAGTAATTACCTAATATATACATGAAACCATAAAAGAACATAACCCCCCATTACTAAAAAACTCAAGAGATGTATGAAACCTTAAACCAGTAAGATGACATGAGACGACATATTCGATATCCCAGTGAACCAGTGGATGTGTGACTCCCAAGTGCTTCTTTGCCAGGTAGTCTGAGTGTTCACATCCCGATTACTCCTATGATCCCTCTACTGCAAAACTGGAGTTAACTCAGACTCAGGACCTCTTTCTGCCAGGTGGCAGACATTTTTGCAGAGTTTGGTCCAATCCTATTTCTTGGGTTAGAAACTCTTGCTGTCCCTCTACCTGAGTGTGATGGTGGATTCGGCAGACAAGTTCACTGGCATTAAATTGTCCACTGAGTCAGATTTATTCCTATGCAGTCAATTCAACTGCAGTAATAACAGGCTAATCCATTTCAGTGGTGTCTATCAGGGCTAGTTGAGTACTGTAAGCCTGTGTTTTGGCTCTCCCTTTAGCAGTGGGAACGTGGCACTAGTGTGAGCCTCCAATCCTGGATGACTCAGGCTGAATCTGGTACCTGATCACAGGTCCTAGGACTACGATCACCAGTCCCTGCCTTTCAGCAGGACTCACCGCCATCTGCTGTCCAGCTCCCAATAGTCTCCAATGACTGTCTTTCCCTCATCAACTCTGGGACCTTGGCAGTTTGCAGCTGCCAGGGGACTTCTCTGGGATTGAAGTTCAAACTCCCAGCCCTTTCCCATAATTTCTTCCCTGCGTTCACCTACACCATGCAGCTACGTCCTGGGACACTTGTAATGCAGATTCACCACCTGTTACTGCTAGAAGGTCACTGAGGAATCAGACTCTTGTGTTCTTCCCCGTGTCTCCAACTCCAGTCTTTAGACACCTTGTCCTGTAGAAGCCACGCTGCTGGAACTCACTGCCCTGCCATTTTGTATTCTGTGTTTCTCTGAGTCTCTCCGATGTGGCTCTTCCTCTGCTCAGCCATGTCGGATCTTCCCACTCGGTCCTTCTCAGTGGATATTTCCTCCGCTTCTTTGATGTGACTGTTCCTCTAGCTGGCCATGTTGAATCTCCTATTCGAGACTTTTGCCTTGTCCAGAAACAGGTTCATTGTTTGGCTGGCACTTCTACTATCCTTTTGAGAGGGGAAACAATGCAGAACCAGTTCAAAGTTGGCGGCAGCTGAGCCGAGGCATGCTGGATATCTGCGAATTTAATGTGAATTTAATTCCTCCGTTTTGGAGTTGATCAGGGCCCAGCCTGTGGGTCCGAGCTTTCCACCAGGGCCACCTATTGCCACTTTCTGAAGCAGTTCCAGATCCTTTCGTGAGGATCTTTACAAGGTATGATAAATGTGTGTGTGTGTGTGCTGAATGCTGCTACTGCTAACTGCCATCCAGTGGAAGGGCGGCTCATAAGGACATTATGGTGTGTCCTCATCTACCATATTCACCAGATCTGGGACCATGAAACTTCTACCTCTTCCCCAAAGTCAAAATGGCCATGAAAGGTAAATGTTTAGGATTGATTCAGAATGCTGAGGCAGCCAGGACAGCACAACTAAAGATATTTATGAAAGAGAACTTCCAGAATTTCTGCAGAAAGTGGTAAGAAACATGGCATCAGTATATTTGAAGCAAGAGGAAATAGTTGGAGAAGAATTTGTGGCAATGTGTCTTTTACTATAATAGCATTTTTAAAATGTAAACACTCAATGTTTATTTTAATTATGCTTTATATAGGTTCATTGTTTTAACAATTTGATATGTTTATTTTAATGTTTATTTTAATTATGCTTTATATAGGTTCATTGTTTTAACAATTTGATAGTAATTTTCTTAATTTATTAAGTTTCTAATATTCTTTATTATTATCATATTGCATCATAGGATCTGTCTTTACCTTGTAAACTCATCTCAATTTAATGTGGAACTCAATGATAATGGATTATTAAATTTACATAAATTTGCTTTATATTCATTATGTGAGCACATTTCCAAACAGCTATGTACTGTTTTTCATATGACAGGATAAAATAATCTGTTATCAAATGGAAATATACCCACAAGGATTTACTTTATGTATTTACATAACAAGATCTTTTTAGTCTGTCTTTTCAAATTTTTACAAGTTTTCTATCTAGTTAAATATATATGTCTATATATATATATATATTGTCTTCGTTAGCTTTTCAGAGTCAATGGTTGTAAGAGAGCAGATTTAATACAGAACATTTACAGATTACAATATTTACTCACAAGCCAAATGGTGGAAGTGCCGAATGTCCATCTAGGCACTAGAGACCCAAAAGATCCAGTCGAGGGCTGGGAGCCCACAGCACTGTCCCATGTACATCCGTGTCTGCACATGATGGCTGACGAAGTCTTTACTGGAACCAGGATACACTGCTCACAGCAGAGAGGACAACCAGAGCTCCTCCAAAGCAACAGCAGCCCTCCTCGACGACAGCAAGGCCCCGAGCTCCTTCCTCCACGAGAACAGCTGAGTTCCTTTCAGGAGAACCAGCCACAGCAGAGCTTCTCCTGGGAAACAGCCCGCCAACTAGCTACGGCTCCCGCTCTGCGTTATGTTGCATCAGCAACAACCCTCAGGTGGATCTTGTACACCCAACATCACACCAACTCAGTCCGGCTGGGCGTTCTGGCTCAAGTTGACCACATTAGGTCCACCACATACAGATATTGCATTTTTGTATGAAACAAGGCTGCTATTTAACTTTTTGCTAAAGAAATCAGCTGAGAAACATTTATTTCTAAACTTTAATGTTGTCTACAAATTTATTTTTATAAGACAAACCATAGAAAAAGAGTTCAGAGATTTGAAACAAGGAGGCAGGGCAAACCTGCTAGTTCTCCTTCCAGGTGAACTGTCAGGGAAGTCCATGAACTCACGGAAACTTTAACCATGGACATGGAGGTCTAATGGAGGACCCATCTCCACCAGGTCCTTAGTCTGCCAGATTTCCCACTTAGCTTGTTTCCCTTCCTGTGGTGTGCTCTGGTTTTATCAGCCTAAGTCCTGGCTTTCCCTCTACCCCCTTCCCACTCCTTCCTCCCACCTTCCTGTCCTCGTTCTGCCATCTCCTTTTGCTCCCCTGACTTGATCTCTTCACTGGCCCCACTGCCCCAGCCAGATACTCTGGGGCTCTTCCACGTTTCTCTGCCCTTTCCCTGGCTGTTTTTCTCCCTGCTGCATTCTTTTCTAAGCTGTTCACAGAGTTTAGCTTCCCTTTCAGCATCTGCCAGAATGGTGGAGGCCTCTTCTACTTTGTTTCTGCTGTTGCTGCTTCTGCCAGCCACCAGCTAACTAGCTTCTTGGTCCCCGCCCCTGCTTCGACACTCTTCTCATGCCCGGAAGCCAAGTTCTCATGTATATGGATTTATGTAGATAAGCTGACTCGTGTTTATGTAGCATTTGCCTATGGCAAACATGGGGTTCAAAGATAGATGTAGAATTTAAAATAGGAGTTACTAATCTATGGGCTGATTAATTTATATTATTTTAATTTCTTCTTTTAGCCTTGAGCATAGTCTTTATTTGTTGGACACCATATAAGTAATACAATTTCCTTTTGTTGCAAAAGCATAAAAATAATCTTTATATATGAATCTATTTGTTACTTTAAATCTTCCTGAATCTGCAGATACCTCTAAGTGAGGGTAAAAGAATAAATGGAAATGAAGGGGAGCTATGGGGCAATGGGAGGTTGGCCAGCCTGAGGGACCAACCCACTCGGACCCAAACTAGAGACCTCTGTTCCTTTCCTCCAACCCGAACCCCACCCCACAAGTACACAGGGCTCACAGCCCGGTAGAGGGGTGCACATGAGAGGGGTCAGTGGTGGTCCTTCGTTCTCTGCCAGCAGATAACAGCCAGGCCCGGGCTCTGGGAGCACTCAGGAGAAGCTGCCAGGAAAGGAGCAGCTCCATGGAGGTGGGGCCGAGCCACTGTCCCCTGCTTCCCTGAGGCGTCACCGCAGCTGGTGCGGAGTAGAAGGTGCGGCTGAGCTGGGCAGCAAGGGAAGCCTGGAGAAGTCTGGGTCCTCAAGCTGTGTGTAGGTTGGGAGTGTCTTGGGCAGTACTGGGGACAGACAGTGTGTGTCCCAGTCACGCAGGGCATGTCCGGATCAGCCAGAGGTTAAGAACCGGCATATCCGAGAAGTCACGGACACCTTCTCCCTCACCCAGGCCAAATGAGAGGAGCCAAGCCATCAGGGGGCTTCGGAGCCGTCAGGGCCAGGGAAGGGGTGGTCAGCTGGGGACTACTGGGGACTGCTGGGACCTGAGGCTTCCAGGAGGCACAGAGACAGCAGATGGTCCATGGGGGCGGCAGCCCCAGGCAGTGAGCTCAGTCCCTCCTTGTTCACCAGCAGCACCCTGATGGGGCGTTTCTCCAGGAGAAACTGGTACTTGTGCGTGCTGCAGCCCTCAGCAATGGCAGCTTCAGGCTGGTACCTGGAGGGCCCGGCTGGCCAGGTAGGGTCTCTAGGAAGCATCTGCAGGTGTTCTGCTGGGCCGGTCCAGTCCTCGCTCCCCTGCTGCAGCTCCCGGAGCTGGGCGGTTTGTCTGAGGGTCCTGGGCACTGCGGCCCGCCCCACAGGTCTTCTCCCCAAGCTGAGCGCCTCCTAGCATGCTGGTGGTGGTGGTGTCCATCTGCTGCTTCTGGCACACAGCTAGGGTGCCTGCTGCCAGCTTGGGGGCACACGCACTGGCCTTGGCCTCTTGCAGAAGTGATGGGAAGTGGTTCCAGACCCCAGCAGCCGTGCCTGTGGACTGGGCTCCGCCACCTCTCACCAGACAGACCCACTGTTTTCATCTTATTTCCTCTTGTTCTGAACCACTCAGCCTTTCTATGCCTCCTGAAGTTAAAGTGTTTGATCCTACAAGATAGATATATACACCTTTAAGTAAATTAGATACATGAAAATTCAGATTGGCAAAACAAAATTAATTTTTATAGCTTTCAAGAACCTTTGTCACTGCCTTTTAAGAGAGCTTGTAAAATATCTTTAAAGTTTTCTTAGTTTGTCTAAAAATTATTTCAAGATAGTTTTTGAAAATTCTATAAAAGGAAGTACAGGACCATGAACACGTATTCCTGTGAATAGGCCACATCTTCACCGTTCCAGAGGCAAACCAGTCTGAGTTTTAATTTTGGTGTTCCGCATTTGCTATTTCAAACCACTACAAGTATCAGGAAGCTGTGCATCTCCGTGTTTGAGACGCTTTTCTAGAAGTGAAGGAAATACACCGAAGATAAATCTTGAAGGAAAACTCTGCACAGGAATTTCCTCTGCAACACCCAAATCGTGAACTTTCTGGCCCCCTAATGTTACTGCAAAGTGCTCATTCCGGCAGAGGGGCTGCCATTAAACTTTGCCCCTTGCATGTGAGGAGGTTTGGTATTTTTCACTTATTGCTTAGGGTCAGGGGAACATACTGTGTCTATATTACTTGTCACAACCCAGGGACTACTAAAAGGAAAAAATCTTGAAGTAGCCACCTTTATGCCAATTGGGAATGGTTCTTTCAGCAGAATCTAACAAAAAACAAACGTGGAACTAATGACCCCAAAAAGTATTTGAGTGCTTTCCCTCTGTCATAGGCCTGTTGGTTTTTCATGTCCTGTAGATCACAGTTAATCAAAATCGTAAATTTACTGCTGTTATCTGAACTTTCCTTTTGTAAATGAGATGCTTTTCCAACACTGTGTCCAGAAGGGTCACATCCTATAAGAGAAGCCCATCTGTCTGCAAAGCTGAAATGTGGTCTTCCTTTGCTGCTCATTATTAGGTCTCAGAGGTCCCCGCTGTTCCAGCTTGTTGAAAACTCTTTTGTTTGAAATGGCAGGCACAAAGTTTATGTGAGGGTTTCATTAACTTTGTTGTTTGTATCTTTACTCGCTATAAGAAAAGTCTGTGGGCAGGTTTTGCGTTGAAAATACAAATGTATGCCGGGGACTATGGCAAGTGGAAGACGAGAGTCCAAGTGGGAGTCTTTGTGGTGTGAATGGAGGGTGGGGATTCCTGATTCAAAGGCCTGTTTTCAAACCTCTGCATTTCAGTGTCCTACCTAGTAATAATATGCAAGTTTCTTAACTGTCCTGCGCTTTGTCATCCTCATCTGTGAAAGAGGGATAATAAAGTAAGGGCTTATGGCAACAATGAATAGCAAAGTACATGTGAAAGTATCTGGCTTCTAGAATGGCAGTTCATGAAAATAACAAGAAAATAATTGGGAGAAGGTGGTTATAAAAAGAACCAGCTATAATAGTCCCGTTAGTTCATTTAACTAAGAACACATGGGCAAAGCTACTAGCCCAGTGCCCAGGACATGGGCGACCGTAAGGGATATCAGCTTCTCTTTCATTTAACATTTCAACTTACTTCCCTCTTTGGTTTCCAGGGATAAAGAGATGTGAATGTACTCTTGTGTATATATTCTGAGTGCTTTGCCACAGTGCTTCTTAAACGGTAGTGTGCATACAGATCCGCAGGAAATGTCAGGTGCAGGTTCCGGCTCGGTGGCCCCAGGCTGGGGCCTGAGAATCTACATTTCTAAACAGCTGCCGGGGAGACAGGGATACAGATGAATGGGAGGATTAGCCTCCAATGTAGGATAACTGCAGTTAAGAACAACTGATTGGACATTTCAAAATAGCTGACAGAGAAGATTTAGAATGTTCTCAACACAAAGAAATAATAAATACATGAAGTGAGAGAGGTGTCCATTTTCCTGATCTAATCACACACATTGTACATGTGTGTTGAAATGTCACACTACATCCCATAAATACTACCATTCCTGTGTGTCAATTAAAAATAAAAATTTTTTTTCAGTCATAACAGTAAAGGTCTCCCATGTTAGGCCTAGGAGGCGGGCGCAGTGTCCACCCTTGGAACAGCAAGGCCCCAACAAGCCAAGCATCATCCTCTCTTTGCTCCTAGCAGCATCTTCCTCCATCAAGCTGATAGTTTAGAGATGGTATGAGCTGCACATTTTACAGATGAGAAAGTTGTGACCCAGCAATTTTGGTGGATTAATTAAGATCACTCAACCCCATAGTTCAGCCAAATTTCTTATGCCGCCATGGGCAATTATTTTCAGTTGTGTAACTCTTCTCCCATTCTTTGTATTTACTTTTATTCCTTGAAGTTAATAGTTATCGCATTTCCTTTTATTTCTCTATCACTGTTTTCCATTCTTTTTCAGATCTTTACTCACGTAATACACAACTGTAGTTTATCAGCATCACTCCCCAGCACTGCCCGACACAACCCATCCTTCATGGTGCTGTCTTTAGTGGTGTACTTATTGGTAGAAGTCAGGCAGATTTTGGTCCTCTTGGTATAATTAATATCAGCTAGATTCTTAAATCAGAAGAATTCTTTGCTAGCTCTTTGGAATGAGCCACCTACTCCTCTCCCAAGACCAGTGAGCAGATAGATGACCTAAGAACTGTCATCTCTGGGATTCTGGGCCTTACCATGATTCTACTGCAGAGGAGCCCTGACTTACCAACTGGGATTTTTTTTTTTATCCACTTTACTTTCTAGCTCAGTACTGGAAGACAAGGTCTCAAGCTTTGCACTCCCTAGCCTCGTTTTTAGTAAATCTGCTGGCATAGTACTGGGTGCTGGCCAGTCCTGTTCCCTTTGTCTGGTTACGGCGCCACAGCTGCCCTCCCACTCTCAGAAGCACAATCCCATGGATGTCGCTGTGGTTTACACCCAGCCAGGGTTCCCGAGCCCAGGTTAGCTTTCTTCTTACTAACTTTCCCACAACCAGGACCATAGAGATAGAGTTTCTAGCCCTTTTCTAGAAGCTAATGCTCACAAGACCATAATGAACATTATTTGAGATTAATGAGAACAGCTTAATCACAGCTAATATACACATGAAGAATTTATTTTAATCTTTAGATGTAACATATCATTAAAATATTGCAGAAGAGTGAGTTTAGCTTGGATCACTAGTCTCTGTTCGCAGGGAAATGATAAATGTTTTGGAGTCCAACTTCAGGATTGATGATCTACTCCCCTCCCACCCTTTCCCCCTCCTTTGTCCTTCCCGTCTCCCTTCCTTCATTCTTTCATTCCTTCCTTTGTTTCCTTTTGTCTTCTTATGTGTGTTAAAAGAGTACTTGCAGAATCCCTGACAGGGATTCATTGCTAACCTATCCATGTATATCGGGAGTAATGTGAATACCACTTCACCATACTTTTAAATGACTATGTCACTATATACACAATGATACCATCATTTATTTAACTAATCTTCTAATATGGCAAAGTCTGATTCTTTTCCAATGTCTGTTGCTCTTACAAGGAATGCTGATCCGGGGCTTTGTTAAGTTCCATGCAGCTGCTCCTCAGTTATTTCCTGCTTGTTCACCTTCCTCAGAGAATTCTAGTAGGTGCGCATTCTCCTCATAGAAGGACATTGCCCAGCATGGTATTTAAATAAATTTACTAACTTGGCTCTAGTATGGTAAGCACTGTGCTTCAAAAGTTAAATTCCAAAGTCAACCGACGGGTTTGATACCAGCTTTGTGGCTTGCTTCTTTTGTAACTTTGGGTAAGATATTTAACCTGTCTGTATTTCAGTTTCTTCACCTGTAATTTGGGGATAATAACAGTAGTATCTCGTAGGGTTGTTATGAAAATTAAGGAAATGAGGTGTGCAAATTGCAAAGGAGTCTATCTAGAAATCGAGCTAGTTAATGATGAGGAGCTTACTCTGTCTTTTTATTCATGCTGCTAAACATGTTTCCATGGAAAATGGCTACAGACAGAATTTAGGCATGTATTTTATTTTCATTTTGTCTTTATTTTTTGCCAAGAATATAGGGAGCAGAGAGGGGAGTACAGTGGTCTCAAGGGTGAAGCGCCTATTAGGTAACGTGCTCAATCCTAAACATGTGGCATCAGGATTTGTGGCCAAACCAGGCCCTGACTGGCCATGAGTCCTCCTTAGCAATCAATTTGTTGGAGAGAGAAACTCACAGACGTCTGAGAGTCACCAGCGCGCAGCCTGTCTCTTGTAAGGTCAGCCACGTGGATGAAAACTGAATGCTATGCACTCGTTTCCATTTTGCCCCAACGCTCCTTTCTCTTCCTTCTTTCCTCCAGTGAAAGCAGGGAAAAAGGAAAGTCTCCTGTTGAGTTGGGCTTTCCCTGAAGATCAGCCTCAAGGCACTCCCTTGATTCCTCTCAGCCTTCTCCATAAACGCCCTCCACTCGCCAGCGCCAGCCACGTCTGACAGCCGAGTGCCCGGTGGGAGCAGGGACTAGGTGTGAACTTGGGAACTATTTTGGAAGACAAGACAATGCAGGGAATTTGAGGTCATTCGTTCACTCTTAACTGCTAGAAGCCTTAGTATGTCAGAAATATCTGAGTTGAGCATTTTTTCTGCATTTTAATTATTAGACCAAGTCCTTGCTTGATAAGAAAATAAGTTCAACAATAAATCAAATGTGTGAAGGAAAGAGCAGATGTTTTCCTTATCTAGAGGGACTCTGTGGTCTCAAGTGCCAAGAACAAAACTACACATGGCAAAGTCTGATCTTCATTCTCAGATATGAGTCTAACCGAGTTCTAGAACAAGTGAAGCAACCCAGTTCTTGCACTTAGGAGCAGGCAGTTCTGACCCAGGTCTTTACTCCTGTGTCTGGCTGTCTTTGTACCCCGCTGCTGCTGTGTGGGACAGGAACCTGGATGGGGGAGCAAAGCCCGGGAGGTGCGGGCTGCCAGGCCCACTCAGCTGATCCTTAAACTTGGCACTTACGAACTTCCTAGGAGCCAGAATTCCACTTCGGCCCTCCTGCAGGGACTGCTTCCAAGAATATATATACTTTATGATCAAACTATAGAGAAGTTACTTTCTAAAGAAAAAAAAAAACAAAGCAGGAACTGATAAACTATTGCTTCTAATTTAATATCATCTGCTGGAAATCTTGTGGACACTGGAAACCACAAAATGCTTTCACCCCAGAGAAAGCTAGAACTTATGGTGGTTTTCTTTTTTTACATAAAAATTTTTTAAAGATGGGAATCTCAATATATTGCCTGGATAGACTTGAAACTCCTGGGCTCAAGCTATTCTCCTGCCTCAGCCTCCCAAATAATTGGAACTACAGGTGCACACCACCATACCTGGTTTCATGGTGATTGTTTTAAATTTCAGAATTTCTACTGAGTATTCAAGAAAAATACAAGTAAATAAGATTGCTGTCTCTGAGGCCTCGTTAAGGTGGGGACTGTTGATGCAGGCCTGCCCATGGATTTCAGAGGGAAGTAGCAGCTATGCATGTTACCCCCAGATCTCTCATGAGAGGGGCAGAGCATCACAGCATGGACTGTTAAAGAGCCATTAAAAAATGAAACCATGCTACTTTGTACGTACTGTTATGAAAGATGATCGGCGGTAAATTCTTTGGAAAAATAATGATACATAAGGAACAATAAACTTGAGACATTTTGAGGTAAATGGGTGCATCCTGAGACCATACTCTTAAGTGAAATAAATCGGACACACATGTATAAATACTGCATTGTTTCTCTGGTGTGAGAAACTGAAAGTGTAAATAAAGACTAAAATGTATTATATTGGGGGAAAAAAAGAAAAGAAAAACAGAGATGCAACATTATTCAGCGTGTGATCTCATTTTTGTAAAAGCAAACATAATCTACAAATAAATAGATGTAGGTGTCTACTTCATGAAGAACTAGAAGAATACCTTTCCTCTGTGAACTGTAGATTACCCAAGGCAAAGAAATTAAATAAAGTGGGAATGGCAACAGGGGAACGGGGAGAGGAGTTTGTACTTTTTATTTCATTCACATCCGTGTTATTTAGAATCTTGGTTATGAATATGTATTTTAATAATATTTCATACAAAATATTTTTATATCTCTGTATCAGAAATTACTCCCTCCAAGTATCTAGTGGTTTGAAGCTTTATTCCACAAAAAAAGTCAATAAGCAGATAAAACAAATGGCAAGTATCCCTCTACCCGAAGAGACTCTCAGAATTGTAATATAAAGTGCCTCACACTTACAAATGTCAGCTGTCATGTATTGCAGATTACTGGAAGAGATAAAAGTGAAATCCAAGGCTGCTCTGTGTCAGAAATCATTCCATGTTGTTTGAGGGCAGAGAGTAACAGTGGAGGGGAAATACGGACAGTTTTTGAAGAGGCTGAAAGTACATAAATATTGTCATCATACCACTAGAGAGAGAAGCCGTGGCTCAGTGCCATCCTTCAGCTTCCTTAGGAAGAGTTCCAGCTCCATGTAGAGGGCCTGATTTCCATGAAAATGAATCCATTTGCTGATAAACAGATTTGTGTTAAGAAGCTAATGTGGGCAGGAAGATGAAGACAAATTAGAGCCAAGACTGGCCTCCCGGTGCTGATACAGTCTTGGACGCGGGTGAGGGGCGAGGCACATCCACAGACTGTCACCTGGCGTTACAGGCTGAACTAGGAAGTCAGAACACAGCAGCTGGGTGGTCTCACCAAAGGAAGGTGTTTTACATTCTCTTCTGTGTTGTTTTAGAATAAGAAAAACACGAAAATCATTGTAAGCCAGTGAGAGAGAAAGTGTCAGCATAGAGAGGGGATGAAGAGGCAGCTGAGAGAGAAAGGTGATCAATGAGGGAAGCCCTGGGGGAAGAGGAACCCACCCAGGTTATGGGAGAGAAGGAAGAGGGCCTGAGGATGTGGCCGCCGCTGGGAGGCGAAGGAAAGGCTGGACGCTGCCCGTGCCCCTCGACTCTGTCATCTGGAAGGTGGAGGCCGGGGGGGGGGTGCTGGGGTTCTGGAGAGACTGGCGACAGTCTCTGTGAAGACATTAGAATCACCTGGAAAAGCTGAACGGGGTGTTGAAGACGAGTGAAGCGTCCCTGAGGTGACAGCAGAGGCTGAGTGGCACGAATTTTTAATAAAACTAATAAAAAATTATACTTTATCATTTTCTCCAGTAGTGTGTCACCAGGCATGGCGCAAAGAAATTCGGCTTGGCTAAAATGGGTGTCCCATAGATATCGAATGATTCTTGAATGGAACGCTGCCTATGAAACGTCACTGGAAATTAGTCAAATGATTACCACATTCTATGTTTCACTCTGTAAATGTTTTCCCCTTAATTTTTAGTCAAGTCAGAGAACAGTATTTCTATGAAGAAGTAGGAACTATACACTGTACTTCAAGTGTTAAACAACCAAGAAATACCATTAGGATTTCTGGAGTTTCTCGCTCATAGTTGCTTCTCATGCATTTTGTATTTTAGGCTGGAAAAACTAATAACATCCTTTTTGGAAGACCAGGATCCAGAGAGTAGACTAGAAGTTGGCGCTGATATGCGTAAAATCCATCACTGTTTTCATCATTTAAAGGTAAATTTAAATGTTTCCTCCCGTAGAAGCCATTTCCTGCCATGCTTAAACTGCAATAAAAACCTTTCTAGTTGACCAACCCTTGGATCGAGCTTCACACGTCCAAAAAATGGTGTGAGCTTTGAACCAAAGCTGTGATTATCCCTATCTTCCAAGAGTGTATCTTACTTGTCAATAAATAAACTCAGACCATGGCTTTTCATTCTTTTGCCAGGAATCTTTACCTTCCACACAGAATAGCTCCATGTTCAAAAAAACTATAAGCAATATCAGAAGTGTGGCCTACATTTTTTAAGCAATTTTGATTTATTCTTACAATTTGTCAGTTTTCTCTGCCTTAGTTTTTACCTTTCAAAATGGGAATATCAACTTCTACTTCTCCTTCACTTATATTTCTGCATTCTCGTTAAGATAATGAACATTTGCCCTGAGTCTGCTATAGGCCAGGCGTAGGGGACGCCTAGTTAAAGAAGTGAGTCTTGGGGAAGACAGGTATGAAAAGAATAATTCTAATATGTGATAACAGAATGAATTATGTGCTATGGCGTTATGGAGAAAAGGAAGAGAATCCAAGAAGAGATTATGTTGGAGCAGGAATTTCCCACTTTAGGGAAGGAGAGATACAGAGAGGGCGGGGCAGTGAGGAAGGCAGGGAGGGGAAAGCGTATTAGATAATAAAGCAGCTGTAGGAAAGACAAGGGGGCAGGGAAGGGTGGACATGCCCGATGTGTCCAGGGAATCGGGGAGGGGAAAAGAGAATCAAAGAAACAAAGAAACTGGGTACAGAGGTGTGGACACTAAGCTTTTATTTCAACTCACAGAAACTCCTGAATGACAGGAAGGTCCTTGAGAAGAGTACGGGCCCCTCTGAAACCAAAGACCAAGACTGCCAGGAACCCTTGAGAGAGGAAGAATACAGAAAGCTCCAGGACATACTGAAGCAGAGAGATAATGAAATCAGTATCCTTTCTGAGGGAGGGAAGGCCGGCCCCTTCCCGCGTGCAGGAGGGGCCAGGTAGGTGTCTTCATCCTGCCACGTCACGTAAGGCCCCACCCTGCTTCCCATTCCCACTGCTCCCTTCCACCACGAATAAAACATCCTTTCTGCAAACCAGACACAGCAACTAGTGAGGAGGAGCTATAAAAACAAATGCTTTCCTTTACTTTTAGGCTGATATAGTTACTTATACCCTGATATTACAGGGAACATTTCAGCTCTTGGAAAAGTATGAGCTCTGTTACACTATCTCTTAACACTGCATTTTTCAAAATGTATTTTTTGACTACTCTGCGGTGCTCTTTCTGTCCCAGTCCAGAGCCAGAAAGTTAGCCGGTTATCTTTAGCTAGCTGACCAGACACCGAGCTAACCACAGCCTCCCCTCGGCCCAGAATATGTGGCTGGTGTGTGGGTGAGACTCAAATGGCGGCTGAAAAATGGCAAATGGTATTTAACTTATGAAGAGCAGAGATTGATTTAAATGTAACTTTTTTTTATTTATTTAAAAGCCAGATCTATGGCTCTGGGCTCCACTCACAAACGTTCCCAAATTTGGAAGTGAGTAAAGACAGGCTCCAGGAGGCGGTGTATTTTGGGTGCTGAGAGTGGTCGCAGCCCACGAGCGGGTTCTGTCTCCCGCTGTGGAGGAGGTAGTTACTCCCGAAGGGCCCCCGCTGGGCAGTTAGACCTCGGGACCCCTGATATTTCTTCAGCACTGTTTCTCATTTTACCTTCCGAACTCCTTGTAAGACTTGACATTTTCGTGACATTTGCCGAATTTAAACACACATGAGAAATCATTTTGGCCAGCTCTTTATAAACAGATATTTTTGCTCATTTTTTGAAATTAGGAAAAGGCTTTAGCGTCAGCTATTGTGCAAAAGGCATAAAAATAGTCTACATAAAGGAAATCCAGTAATAAAGGGGTAAAAACAAGCCAAACACAAAGTCGGCATGCTGCCTGATTAACTTCAGTCTCTCCTTTTCGCTGAGTTTTAGCAGAGCCTGCACGTCGGGTTCGAGTGTGTCCCAGCCGCTCTGGTAGCCAGCCAGCACACAAACAGTGGGCTGAGCTGGGCCGGCCTCCCCAGCGGCCCTGGCCTCCAAGCGCGGCCCACAGGGCTTTCGCCCTCACGTCCCTTCTCCACTCTCCTACCCCATCGGTCCCCAGGGACGGCCTCAGCCTGGACCTCAGTCTGAGCTCTGCTTCTCTCTTGGCCCTGATCCTAGTTGAGGAGCTTCTCCCCTCAATACTGCTATCGGCTTCTTAATTCCCTTCATGGCTTATGACTGTGCATGCGGGAGGGAAGGAATGAGACATGATAGAGAGAAAACAGGCCAGGCTTGTTCATATATGTTTGTTTAAAAACGGGGGTGGAAGAAAGGCATACATCACCTCCCCCCTTCACTGTGGTGAATCTGGGTAGCTCTGTTCATGTGGGGCTACACTCGAGTCTTTACTGACTGTGAAAAATTCAAGCAGGCTCCCTCCGTCTGAGAGGCAGATGCAGAAAGACTGTAAGCAGTCAGCGTGGAAAAAACACTGAGCTTGACTGCAGCCTGGACTGAGCCCGAGCTCTGACTGCTCAGGGCTCCCCACCCTGCGGGAGCAGGCGCAGCAGCCTCAGAGCTGTCCTGTCCGCCTCCCTGTGCTAGCACGCGGGGAGTGAGCGCAGGAGACACCTAGGTAAGGGCAGCCCTGCTGACGTAGGCAACAGGTGAACTCGCAAGAAGGAATCATCTCAGAGCCTACACTTAGCAAAGACTAATGCCCAAAGAAGTTCCTAAAATGTCGCGGTTACTCGGAGTCAGAGTGGAGGATTTTTTCTTTCTTTTTTTGTTTTGGATATTTTCTTTCTTTTGTTATAGAATCTAGAAGGCTAAGATTGTGACAAAGAAATGGGAAATTATTTCCGGGGGGAGGGTGACTGTACTTGCATTTTAGTCACTTTCCTCATTGCTGCCACATACCTGGCGCCCATAGTTTGAACAAGGAGAGGTTTATTTGGGTTCAGTTTCCCAAGTTTCTTTCAGTTCATGGTTGGCTAGCTCAATGCAGAAACAACAATGCAGAAAGGCCTGCAGGGCAGGCGGCGGAGGGGGGCGCTGCTCGCAGGGCAACAGGAAGAGGGAGTCAAGGGAGGCGTGCGCTGCACCTGACCAGGCCACGCCCCAGTGCCCCACCCCGGCCAGGCCACGCCCCAGTGCCCCACCCCGGCCAGGCCACGCCCCGATGCCCCACCCCGGCCAGGCCACGCCCCCAGCGGCGGGCCAGCTCCCAGTGCAGCAGTGACCCATTTGTGTAGCGCCTGGTGACCCAGCCACCCTCCCAGCGCAGGAGGCTTTGGGGGCGCCCCAGTCCAACCGTAGCAACCTGAGCCTAACGAGACCACAACACAACCAGAATAACCGCGGACGTGTTGTGGGAAAGGGACTGAAAGTTGTGTCGTTCAGGTGGCTTTGTCATCGGTGGAGGGAAACTCAGAAGCTCCTTCGCAAAGCCTACAGCAGGGTGATTCAGTGGCCAGCACAGGATGTGGCACAATGACCTCAGTCAGCTAACAGTGGGGAGGGCAGAAGAGAGAGGAGCAGTCAGAAAAAAGGCAGCAAAGAAGATAGATGTAGATGAGAACCTGGCGTTTCACTGATTAAAATCTTGGAGGCGCTTCCCTCGGTGCTTAGAATAAGACCCAAACTCCTTGCTGCAGTGTGTCAGGCCCTCGTGTGGTCCTGCGCCACCCAGCCTGACTGGCTTTCTTCAGCCTCGCGTCCCTAACATGGGGCCTCAGCCTTGGCATCACTGCGTTTGAGGATGGACCATTCTCTGTTGTGGGGTCTTTCCCGTGCATTGTGAGATGCCGGGTTGTAGGACTGTCGTGTTGGGAACCACCGCCAAGCCCACTTCTCTTTAGGGCCTTAGCGATTTCCTTGATGCCCTTCCTTGGCTGGCCCATCTTGTCGTTCAATTCTCACCCTTAACCATCACACTTAGAAAGTCCTTTATAGCATGCAATGTACAGCAGCCACCAATCACTCTTGGCCGTCTAAAAATCAACTCTTCAGTACTCTCCAGTGGTTTATGTGTATGTGTACACTCATGCCCTCTGTAGCGCCTCCCTTCTTGCTGTCTTCCTGGCTGATGTGCTGTGAGTAGCTTTGCTCCGTGGCAGGCCTTTCTGCCATGCCCCAGGAGGACATCTGCTTCATGAAAACAAGAGAATAGTCTCCTTCTGCGTCTGAGCCTAGAATGGCATGTGGCACATAGACCCAACTCCAGGAAACACCACTGAGTGAGGAAAGGGGTGGATCTTGCTATTGCGTGTCTGGATGAAAGGGGTGTCTGCATTAGCTGCTGCAAAGAAGAATGGATGTGCTGGGTGGAGCCCCGTGCCGCTCTTCAGACAGACACTAAGACGCTGTGTCAAGTACACTTTTCTTTTTTTAGGCAATGAGTGGAAGCCACATCAGGGATCGTGAAAGAAAAACCCATTAGGCTTTCAGAAATCACCAACAAGTTGGAGTTAAAGCTGAGGAGGAAGCTGGAAGTCAAATTATTTCCATGCTGTGTGCCCCAGCACAAGTTAAGTCCTGGAGCCTCCCCTTGTTTCTCAATAGCAGCTGCTCTGCCATGCCACCCCATGTTTCCTGGGACTCCTGTTTTCATAAAGCCATTTCTGGGAGTGGTGAAGACCTTGGGGCCATCTCATTGCATATGCATCAGAGCTCTGAGATTCCCAAAGAGACCAATGATAGTCTTTCTTCCTACAGATGGGCCAAAACCTCCCAGAGCTCCATGTTCCTTGGACCCAGAATAAAGAGTGAGTGGTAGATTGGAGTGGGACTAATAGCCTCCTAAATTATCCACAACTGTCATCAGTGCTCCGGGCATAGCTAGGTGGCCCCCAAAAGGTGCATTTTACAGTATATCTATGCTAATAATTTGCTTCCAATTCACTTGAGGCCAAAAATTAATACTTAGGCAAAGTAACCTTCAGTTCTCATTTAGATGTACTCTAAATGAGCGTGTGTTGGACATGATGGGGAGGGTACCCTGGCTCCACATCTGTCATCACACTGGCCCCAGGACTGATCGGGGCCCTCTGTCAGGTGAGCGGGTTTCTGCTCCTCCTGCTGCTCCTGGGCAGCCCTGTGCTCAGCCAGGGCGCTGGATGGGGCATTTTCCCAGATAAAAGATCGATTTACTCACAGACGCAGACATAGCTCCAACCCTACTAGTATACAATATTTGTTTTACTTTTTATTAACCCTTTTGTAAGGATTTCAAGCCAACTAGTTTATGCTCAGAACATTTTAAAGACCTTTACATTTGTTATTTTTTCATATAATGGTACCACAGTGAAAGACTAATGTCCTCCTAAATTGTCCACAACAGTATGGAGGACTTTGGGAAGTTAAAAATCCTCCTTTAGTCAGCCTTTACCACATATTTAGTAGCAAATATTACTGAGAATACTACTTGCATTTAGACCATTTGTGTTTTGATCATTATAATCTGGGAGTGACGACATCCTTAAGTCAAATCTTAGATATTCTGGTCAACATGTTAAAAAAGGAAAAGAAGAAAACTCAAGATGCTTGCCACTTATCTAGCATGGAGGGATGTGCAATCGGACTCTGCCAGGGTTCCCCCTTCCCGCCTGGGCAGCCACAGGAAGGGCAGAGGACACCGTTGTCTTCGGTTCCCGCACAGGCCCAGGACTTCAGCACTTCCAGGTGCAGAGCCAGTCTGCTGCACAAGAAAACAGGTCAGTTCACTAAATTTCAAGTATTTTTCCTTGTCATGCATTCTTTAGTTTTAAATGTGCAAGGATGAAGGCACTAGCAATGTATTGGTTAGAATTATTTTAAATTAAATATCAGTTTCTCAAATGAATGGCTGAACTGAGAAGAACAAAGTGAATGTTCACAGCATTCAGAAGTGGGGCTAGATGGGTCCAGGGAAAGAGAAGAAAATTCACTCCAGAAAAGGGATGAAAAACCTTCCTCCAACAGGAGGAAAAGTAAGGTCTGACGTCCAACTACTGACTTGATGATGCTGTTTATTTCTAAATCCAAGTGAGTTACATGCAGCAAAAGAATTCCAAAATATTATCACTACCCTAAAGGGTGATAAATGATCATGACTTTGTCAGATCACAGAGTTCGACAGAGTTGGGTCAACTCGGTACTGCTGCTTTGGAACCCACTAGGAGCCCGGGCTGCTTGTGTGCCTTGCGCCTCATCAGACCTGCAGGCGTGATGTGCAGTCATGTGACTGAGGCCTTGCCCTCGACACCCGGGAATTAGAAGTAGGGAGTGTGTGGGAACAAGGGAGTGAAGAGCTCCCCACTTTTAGCAACATCCATTGACATTTCCTGTGCAAATATTTGTTGGGATGGGGTATGTGACGTGCCTGGCTTTCCAAAGGATCTGACCTGGGAATATTTAAAGGGTCTGGTGCTCATTAAAAAGCATATTTTGTGACATCATGTTCCTGTATCTTCAACAACACAAGAGGATAAAGTTTAAATCCCTACAAAAGCACTATGTTTACCACGTATCACAGTGGCAGCCGACAGTGAAAATCATTGATTCGTGCTTGTGAATATAGCTTTGCTGTGCTGTGTTGTTGATAGCAACTGGTTGGGGGAACAGACGGAGGACTGAGTTGTTCAGTTCTTTCGTTTAGCCATCCAGTTATTCATTCCCCTTTCATTTAACACCTATTTCCTGAGCACATGATTTGTTCTAAGCACACTGCTAATTACTGTTAAGACAGCCAAAGCTCACATAGCTGTTGTATACACCAGGTACTATGCTAAATTTGCTGCTTGGATGATCTCACTTAAACTTTATCCTATAAGTTTTTGTTTTATCTTTATATTGAAGTTGATGGTGTACATAGGCAAACACAATCTCTGACCTGGGAGGACTCAGAGACTGACAGAGAAAAGAGCCACCAAGTAGTCGATGGCAAAATTATACCTCTTTATTATTGAGAGAGCACATACTAGGAGCCCCACTTCTAATTAAGACCAGAAAGGCCCACAACAGGTAGTGAGGGGAAAGGTGAGGGGAAGGAATATCTGCGGTGGAAAGAAGCATCCCAGGAAGTGGAAAGGCATCGTTGGCATCTGGGAAGACAGGTTGGTCGACATGTGCAGAAGAGACTGACAGCCAAGCTGCCTGCCCAGCTAGCAGGCCGTGGCAGCAGGGCAGGCTAAAGGACGGGGATGTTGAGGCACTCACACAGACAGGGCTTGGCAGCTCGCTGGATGTGGGAAGGGCGGGGTGAGGACCGACCCCCAGGTCTCCCGTGGCTGGTGAGGCTGTTCGCAGAGGTAAGGAGCAGCGATGTCTCCCGCGGCCCCACATCACGTGGCACTACTGGAGCTCGGAGAACACGCCCCCTGGTGTTGTGATTTGGCATGCTGAGTATTTTGAACCCAAGGACATTGGAAGGGCATCAGAAGCAAACTCTTTCTAACCTTCTCCTACTTTTCTTTCTCGTAGTCCCCTTTCTTCCACAAGACAGACTGTAGAAACCAGAATCCCTCTCTTGCAAAGCCAGCTATAAAACCTAGAAGTTACTTACCCTGCCCCCAACTTCCTGTGGCCAGCTCGTAAAGAAACTCTCAGACTTGCCTTGTCTGATCGTGGGTCACGAGCTCCTGGTTCTGGAAGGAGACCTTCTCCGTCCCTGGGAGGAAGGAAGGCCACTCAGAGATGCAGGAGGAATCCAAACAGACCAGCCTCACTGGGCTCCCCCACCTCAGTCTGTTGCCTCAGAGCCACCTCTCTGCCCAAGCTCATTTCTGTACGGCTGTCGCCCACCCTGAGCAGAAAAGTACAGCGGTCCCTGGGCCTTCGGGTCTTCATTCCGAAGGCTCCCACGTCACGTAAAGCTTTCCTAAGTAAAACCGCTATGCTGTTCGTTTGCTAGTCTGCCTTTTGTTGTGGGGTATCAGTCGTGACGCTGAGATAGGTGAGGCAAGGCATCACTCCTCTCAGCCCCTGCACGGCTGAAATCTAGGCCACAGCTGGTACCTAGTGAGACCCCCATGGCAGGTGCCGGAAGGAAGGAGCTGCTTCCCAGCCTTTGCCAGGGACACACGCCATTGCACCTGTGCAGAAAGGGCCACCAAGATCACTGCCCGCCTTGCCGTGTGCCTCACCTTTTCTATTTCTATTTCTTCTGGCCCACACCTTCTACCTTCTCATAATTCTTCTTCCCCATAGCATCGCGTCATCTCTCTCCTCCCTTATAATTACAGTCAGCTTTTTCGGTAACTCTTTTCCTCCCTCAGTAGTACTATCAAGACAGACTAGTTTCGTTTGGAAAATGAATTAAGTTTACTTGAACAGAAAATTGCTGAAAAATAATGGAAATTGTTTGTGAAGTCCAAGTACAAATGAGGTAAAAGTTTTGGAGAAGAGCCTTCGATTTGAAAGGATTTTTGAGTTGTTTTAACTGTCACTGGATGTAGTTCTAGCAATAGAGTATAAGTAGGCTCACAAATGGCCTGATAATGATCTAAACATTTGGGGACCAGATTGATGGGGATCAACTTTATTTTTTGGCAAAAACTACAAATAGAATGAAAATCGTTGTGGATAATTGTTGTGGCTGTGGAGCAACAGGTAATGGGATTGTTGATTACAGTGTTTAAGGTTCCCGGAGCCGATTAGACTTTTATTACTGCAATGTTTTATATAGGAGAAGCTTATGTAAACTAAAGCAAGTACAAAAATTAATAAGCCTGGTGTCTTGAAAGTTCTCCTGTATCATGTAGGTGTTGCCCAGCTTCCGTTAACTATCCCTGGGCCTGTTTCTGATGCAGAAAGCAAGTAAATCTGACCATCTCTGAAACTGCTGTGAAGCTGCCTCCTCCTTCTTCCCTCAGCACTCTCCCGTTCACCCCACTTCATGCTGAGAGGACCCCTTTGAATTAGGAAACCAAGCTGAGCTTCTGGTTCACCAAAGAGCCCCCGCAGAGTCACCCTGTAGGCAGCCTGGCAAGGCCAGGAAGGTCAGGGGCTTGGGAGTTTTTGTTGTTGTTTTGGAGGTTAAATGTCTGTTTTAGTTTCTTTGAAATAATGAGAGGGATTGTTCAGCTCCATAGTTGGAAAAGAGTCATATTGTTCTCTTTGAAGTAAAGAGAGGTTTTAAGGTTGAGTGGTTAGGGGTTTTTCTTGTTCTCTTTTTTCCCTTTTAGTTCTCTGGCTGCACATTTCAAATTGTCACCTGGAACCAGTCAGTATTCCCAAGCTGCCATGACTCACCACGTCCTTTAGCTATTTGAGACGCTAACAGAACCTGCTCATCACAAGTGATATCGCTGGCATTTTAAAAGGTGGAGGGAAGTTGCTTGGTGACAGGGCACTTCCCAGCATGTGAGATGCCCTGGGTTCTACCCCCTGCCCCATGAAAAGAAAAACAAGTGAGTTAAGAACCAAAGCATATTCCAGAAACACCAGACCCTTTCCTCTCACTCCAGGAGAATTTGTTGAATCCCCATTCTGTGCACAGAAAAGGTCCAGGGTACGTCTTGTGAGCTGGTACCAAAGTGAACCGAAAGCAAGTATAGTGATGCATGCCTATAATCCCAGCACTTTGGAGGCAGAGGCAGAGGATTGCCGAGAGTTGGAGGCCATCCTGGGCAACATAGTGAGTTCAAGGTCAGCCTGGACTACATAGTGAGCCCCTGCCTTAAAAAACAAAAACAAACAACAAAAAGTAAAACCCCTAAGTGAACTAAAAATAGGCTCTGACTCCTTACATTTCAATAGTGGAGACTAGCTTTGTACCCAAAGAGCAGAGAATAAATGACAAGTGCTTTATGCAGAAGCTGGGGCAAATGTGGAAACTCAAAGGAGTCAGGAATGGTGCAACATTACAGAGCAGGAGACATGGAAATGAGGTGTCAAAGGGTTGGTGGAATTTGAAGATTCAAAGGTAGAGGGAAGAACATTCAGTCTTAAAGAACAATGTATTTGTGTGTCTTCTTTCGGGAAATGTCTGTTTACATCATTTTTTTTTCATGTTTTAATTTTTTTATTATTTTTTTACCAAGAACATGTATTGGTACATTGCATACATAATGATCATAATCAACATGGTTATTTTGTACCTGTACATGATACATCTTGGTTGTTTACATCATTTTTAATCAGATTATTTGCTTTCTTACTATCCAGTTGTTTCAGTTCTTTGTATATATTTCAGATATTAATCCTTTATCAGGAATATTGCTTGTGAATATTTTCTCCCAATCCATAGATTGTCTCTTCACTCTGATGTGTCCTGTGCTGTGCAATAACTTTTTATTTTGGTATAATCTCATTTGTCTATTTTCAGTTTTGCTACCTGTACTTTCAGGGTCAAATATAAAAAAAAATCATTGCCCAGACCATGTGATTCCCCCCCTATGTTTTCTTCTAGTAGTTTTACAGTTTCAGATCTTATGTTTAAGTCTTTAGCCCATTTTGAATTGATTATTATATGTGGTCTAAGGTAAGGTTCCAATTTCCACATGTGTAAACGTATAAATATAAATATATAAAATATATATATGGAGAGAGAGGCTGCCAAAAAATGTTTACGCACTTACACACTTTGGGAAAAGAAAAATTTGTATAAATATTTTAATACTAAATTTATTGAGACATCATGAGATTAATACAAGTTACTTTTGCCCTCTGCAATTATGAGAGGTGCTCAAAGTGGTGACCATGAGCTTCTAGACATTTATTAGTATGGCTAACTGCTGCTTGGGTAATGTCGGTCATTGAGATTGCTGCACATGCATTGTCGATTTCTTCTCTTAAGTGGTGGCAGTATGGTGGGTTTTCTGTGATATATGGGTCCCCTGTATGATGGTATCATCATCTGTTGAAAAAACCTCATACTGTTTTTCTTTTCCTGAAGTGTGTATACTATACATATATTCCTTCACTTACAAACGAGTTCTGTTCCAGGAGAATTGTTCACAAGTTGAATTCATTTATAAGCCAACAAAGTCTTATACAGTACAGCTGTGAAAATTCACAACACAAGGTATCAAAGAGACTGTCCGTTCCCTTTGTGTGTTCTTGACACCTTTGTCAAAACCCAATTGATTGTACACATATCTGTTCCCTTCCGTGTCCTGTTTCACTGGTGGATGAGTGTGTTCTATGCCAGTTTCATGTTGTTTTAATTACTGTGGTTTTGTAGTATAGTTTGAAATCAGGTAGCGTGATGCCTCTAGCTTTGTTCCTTGGAGTTCATGATTGCTTTGGCTATTTGAGATTCCTTAAGATCCGATATGAATTTTAAGATTTTTTCTATTTCTATGAAAATGGCATTGGAATTTTAATAGAGGTTGCATTGAATCTATAGATGGACATTTTACTGATAGAAACTCTCCCAGTCTGTCAGCAAGTATATGAAAAATACTCACCATCACTAATCATTTAGGAAATACAAATTAAAACCACAGGCACATATCACTTCATACCTGTCAAAATAACTATTATCAAAAAAATGAACAATAACAAGTGTTGGCAAGGACATGGGGAAAAGGATACATACACTGTTGGTGGAATGTAAATTACTACAGCCATTATGGAAAACTGTATGGATGTTTCTCAGAACCTAAAAGTAGAATTATTGTACGACCCAGAAATCCCACTTCTGGCTCTTTTCCCAAAGGACTTGAAATCAGTTTATCAAAGAGCTGTCTCCATTCCCGTGTTCTGTACATCATTGCTCACTATAGCCAAGATATGGAATCAATCTAAGTGCCAGCCACAGATGAATGGGTTTTAAAGATGTAGTATGTATACATGTAAGGGAAAGCAGTAGTCACATCCACCCATCTTAGCCCTTAGGTGGGATCTTCAGCTGAGTCTAGGAACCAGATTAACACCAGACAAATTAACGGGAGAAATGCATGCAAGTTTTATTAGTTTTTACATGTACATAGGGACCCTCACAAGGGAGTGATGCTCTGAAGAAACGGCCAAAGAAAGTTTTTAGATAAAGAACAATGAATCTGTGAAGAAATTACAGGACAAAGGAATCTGAACTAGGGGCAGTAAGTTCTAGGGGAGGCATCAAGAAATACGTATGTAGACGGTATAAAGCTAGTGGAAGATGGGGGTTGTGTCAGCGAATTTATTTATTCAGATCTGCTACAGCAGCGATCCTGTCTCCGATGATGGATCTGTTCTCTGGCCCTGGGAAAGCACAATGATAGATCTATTCTCTGGCAGGGAAGCCACCTTTCCCAAGCAGGAATCTTCGTGCCCTGCTTGGTGTAGAAAAATGCAAGTCAGACAGCCCTTTCTGCAACTACAGCTTCTCCAGTATTTCCAGCCTGAAATAATCACTATTCCAAATCAGTGTATTTGGAACAATCATGCTTAACTCCTTGAATACAAAATGGAATACTATTCAGCCTTAAAAAACTAAATGTTGCCATTTGGGACAACATGGATAGAATTGAAGAGCATTATGCTAAGTGAAATAAGCTAGGCATAGAAAGACAAACACTGCGTGATTCTCACTTATATGCAGAATTGAAAATAATCAAACTCAAAGAAGCAGAAAGTAAAATGGTGGTTACCAGTGGCTGGAGGCAGGAGGATGGAGAGATGATGGTAAAAGAGTGAAAACCCTCAGACAGGAGGAATTAGTTCTCTTTTACTTTGCAATATATTGAACAGTATGATGACTATAGTAAATAATGAATTAAGTTTCCAAATGGCTAAGAGTAAATTTCAAATGTTCTTGCCACAAAATTAGTATTTCAGGTGGTGGATATACTAATTAACTTATTTATTCTACATTATAGTCATAAATCATAGTACCATTTGTCCCTTATGAATTATATACAAATAGAATTTGTCAATTTACAATTAAAACATGAAAGAAAAAAAGAATAACGAGAGCAAAGCTTGGGGAGAAACCAGCAAGGAAAAGCTATGTAAAGTTGATAGGCTTATTTGTTTAGCTGGGGCCTTGGAAGTGTACAGGAAGTCAGAAGATACAAGGTCAGAAAAATAAATGGCATACTCCTAGGGTGGTTTTTTTGGGGAGACAGAATAGAGGAATTGACAGGAACTTCCTGTTGTAACTTTTATGCCTGCTTATTATTTAATTCCTTACATTTCTGTATTGAGAAAGTGGGGCCATGTTATGGAAATCCTTAAATGCCACACCAGGGAAATTTCTTCATTTGCTTGTAAGGGAACAACTAAAGCCTTTAGAAGAGGGTATGGTGATGGCTGTGCTCCGGGGAGGTATTTCTGAGAGAGCTCTTTAGGGTGTATTGGAGAAGAGGTGGCTAGCGACTGAGTAAGGGTTGGACCAACAGAACAGAAGAGGAAAGGAATAGGAAGAGGTTCTAGGAGGGAGGCTACAGAGCTCCTCTGGCACAAAGGACAGCTCTGTCTCTTCACCTCTTCCACCTCTTAGTGCTCCTAGCGCTAATGATGCAGTCTCTGGCCCAGAAAGGGAAGGAGGGCACATCAGTCAGACCTGGGTTTGCTTTCCTTTTGTTGAAAGGATTGCTCTGGAGACCAGAAGCTACTGTTTATAAATATTAACACAGGCCTCCACCAAGCTGGAAAGGAGATCTCAAGCAGAATTCAGCGGAGACAAACTCTCCCATAAGACAACCAGAGAAAAAGAATATAAATCAGATTGTTTCTAAGGTCCTTTCCAGCCTGCTTTGTGTAGGCCTCAGGCACAAATACCAACCTCTCCTTTTCAGATCTCTCATGACCCATCCCTCCCTTTCTTTTGGAACTCACCTTGCTTTCCTCTTTGTGTCTCCCCATAAATGCAATTAAAGAAGCATTGTACCATTGCCTTCTCCATAGTTCTGTGGCCAATCACCTTTCTGCAGAGCACAGTACAGACTGAACAGTTTAGTCAAGATTTATTCCACGTTTCCTCAGAGAAATGCAAATAGGAAATGGTCCTTCCTATTTGAAAGGTCTGCAGATGAAATTAATAAATGACACCCAGAATCAGTGAGGCCGGTGCATACGAGAATGAACAAGCACACAGATTTCTGCTTTCAGATCCAAAGTCAAAGTTCACACCCACCTCAAAATGCTCCTTTTATCTAATAGTCTTTGTGTCCCAATAAGATCTTCACACCTAAAAACAAATGAACAGAAACAACACAAGTAAAGGTCAATGTGTCTTCTAAGGGAAAGTAACTTTGCCTTCAGTGGAATTCAGCTTCTAACATTTGGTCAGATAAGAACCAATACCCATGACCACCCATGTCCCTACCCTATCTACCTACCTACCTACCTATCTATCTACTTACTTACCTATCCATCCAGCCACCCATATGCCTACCTACCAGTCTGTCTATTTTGGAAGCCACCATCTATGAGCACCTCTGGCACGCTGAACCCAGAGAGGAGAGATAAAGAGGTGGATAGAGTTGTCTTTCGTTGTAATGAAAGCTCAAGAAAAGGGCCTGTGTGGCTGAGAGTTTCTGCAAAAGGTCGTCCAATCAGCTGTCAGTTCCAGGTCCTCTGGAGAAGAGAAGGTGTGACCAGGAGGAGAAACACAGATTCTAAGCTTATGGAGAATTCAGAGACTTAGAAGCATCAAGGAGGCAGCGAGTAGCTTGATAAAATGGGTACCTGTTCCTTTTGGACATTAGAATTGCCCGGGGTGTTGCTGGGTCGAGCATCTAGAGGAAGATCACAAAGCTGGTTGATACTCCATATTCAATGAAGCAGGGAGATGACTAGACATGGATTCCGCTGGTGACAATGAGGAGAAAGTAGAGGAAGATACTGTAGTCAGATGGGAGGAGGCCGAAAGGGAAAGAGCTGCATGTATTGTGTTGTTTGCTTGTTTCTCTCCCTCAGAGTGGATGAGCATTGTTCTGGAATCATCAAGAAAAAGTAAGTGGACTGCAGATCTACATCCTCCTCCAAAAGGAATTATTTACCCCTTTTTCCTACCTTGCCCTGAAGTTTGGGGTGGAAGGCAGTATTTATATTCAGTAGTGTCCATACAGTAGGTTGGGTATTTCCTGCTCAGTCAAATGAATTCTTCAAAACTCCGTTCTAAAACTGCTGGGGAGCAGGCACTGTGCTCAAATCTCAGAATACCTTAGCCAAACAATCGGGAAAGACCAGCTGCCCGAGGGATTTACTTGTATGCAAAAAGAGAAAAAAAAAAAAAAAAAAAAAAGATGGTTCTGGGCATGAGAACCTTACCTTTGGCTCTAGGATTAAAGTTTGCAAACATTAAGACTAAGTCAGAACACAGATAATTTTCATTTTATTGAACATCACCTTCAAAAATTGTTGTCAGTTGATTATCTGGAGCTTGGGTTGATAATGTTGGGTTGGTGTCCCGGGAGCAGTCTGAGCAGGGTGTCTACTGGGGTGTGCCCTGGGGACCCACACTTGAGGGACCAAGAGGACAGACACAGGGTTTGGAGGAGGACAAGATGAAGTGTGTTGCAGCTTTGTCAGCTGACAAAGGCCTCAGGTGGCCTGCCCAGGGCTCTGGCCCTGGACTGGCCTTTTCCAAGTTTCCTGATTTGGGGTCAGGTGACATCCTGTCGACCCTCACACCTGTCAGTCACTGGATACGGGCCTGCCCCATAAGGAGCTTGGCTTCAGCAAAGTAGCTTTTTCCAGCTGAAGAAATCCCCGAGTGGGGCTGACAGCGAGGATGCTCTTGTACCACACTCCAGCACCTAGCAGAATCAGCCTTTCATTCTCACCCATCACAGCACCCTCCTCAGTCATTTTCCAAGATTTCCAAAACACCAGCATAATCTCTAGTTTAGTTCAATTATGCAACTTTATAGCCCGTAATGTAACTCTATAGTAATATAACCCACAAAGATGAATAAATATAGGAGTTGCATAATCTGATCACTATTTTACCATTTTATGCCAAGAAATGTTCTGCATTCCAATTTGGGATGCCAAAACACAAGTCCTGTTACCCTGGCCAGTAGCGAAATCCCTCTCTCCCTCCCTCTTTCTCTCTCTCTCTCTCTCTCTCTCTCTCTCTCTCTCTCTCTCTCACACACACACACACACACACACACACACACACACACACACACACAGAGTGTTGCCCCGACTTTGGAAATAAAACATTCCTCTTTTACCAATCATATATTCATTCTGTGGAAATGCAGAGTATCATGCTATTCTATATGAGGTGGAGACTATAAGACACTGTACTGCAGGAGCTCTGGGAAGCACAAAGAACTGTCCTTAACTACAGGAGGAACGGCTCCAACTAATCCATTTAATAAGAATTCAGTGAACTTCAGCTCAGTGCCAGGCATTGTGTGGCACTGGATCACAAGGCAAATGAGGCCTAGGAAACAGCAACACGAAGGCACAAAGTTGTGGGACATATGGCGGATTCGTCACGTAGCAAGCCTTTGGCTGGAGTAGACTGTAGGGTTTGTGCCCATATGATAGTGTTTCACAAGAAATAAAGCTGAAGAAGGACCACTCGTGAGAAGCTTAAAAGCCACATTTGCAAAGTCAGAACTCCATTTTCTGGGCAGTGGGGAGCCACTGTGTCTCTTTAGCAGGAAGGTAACATGGTTAAATTTCTTTTACAGAAAGATTCCTGGTAGCAATACATAGAGCAAATTGAAAACTGGAGGGAAGAGAGACAGGATACTGTAGTAGCAGCCGAGCTAAGAAATTATAATGGGCTGAACCAAGTCAGCCACAGGACAGATTCACCAGGTGAGACTCATAACTTGAGCTACATATCAAGGAGCACTGATCAGAATGGAGATGGACAGGTCTTCTCTGGGTTTCCTAGTGGATATGGTGCTGTTACCAGCAAAAGCAGAGAAGCAGGTCTGGATGATTTGCAAAAGTGGAGATGTGCTGAGAATGAAATGAGATGGGAATGTCTGAGCTACTGAGTGTACAGCTGCAGTGCTCAAGGCAAGGGAAAAACCTGTGATATGAACGTACCATTGACTTATCATGGCCACAAGGGTGAGCAAGGTGGCCTAAAAAGATGAATAGTGGAAAAAAGGAGAACAAAGGCAAAACATCTGTAAACCCCAATATTGATACGTAGGAGCAGGCTGAGGCTGCAGAAGCAGCAGGGGAGAATGGCGAAAGGCAAGAGCGAGCTGAGAGCAAGCGAGATCTCATGGAGGTGGACGTGGTTAGATAACCGTGTCAGTCAAGATAAGAGCTGCACAGTCAGTGGCTTTGGACGGGAAGCGATAGGTGACCTCTGCCCAGGCAGTTTCAAAGAGCACAAGGGCAGGAACACCTGCACCGGGTTGCCAAAGAAGCAGAGACAGAAATGGCCATGTACATCATTGGAAGTCAAGGAATTTTGAGGCTGGAGCTATTTAAGTGGAGTTTGTTTGTGGGTATTGAAGTCATTTGAGATGTTGGCAGGAAATGGGGTGGAAAAGAACACCGTGAGCCAGGAGCCCGAGGGTGCGTGGGGTAGCCGGGAAATGCATTTACTCATCGAACCAGTATACCCTGAGCAGACTAAGTCACAGCATTGGAGAGTGGGTAGTACAGCCAAGTGATGCAAATCTCCAAGGGGGAAAACCTTTGACCTTCTTGTTTTAAAAAAGGGTGATTTTGAAATGGTGTCAAGCAGCCAGAAGGAGCCAATGCTGTCTGGCCCTCTGATATCTACGCTGTGGGACAGTGAACATCTTGTCCTTGATGGGGCTCAGAGAGGGCAATGTTCTTGAGGAAAAAGTAAGATTTCAGTGAAGAGCAGAAGCTGAAGGAAAAGTCCATGAAAATGTCGAGGTGTGCGCGAGTTTCCAGTGGAATAAGTTGCAGAGAGCAGAGCAGAACAGGCTCTCGGGCAGGCTAGCAGTGGAAGGAGGGCTGGGTGGGATGAGCTAGAGGTAGCGCAAGAAAGTGGAGAATATGTGAGCCGACGGTTTCCTGGAGGGACTTGCATTCTGTGGGTGGCCAAAGATGACAGGGATGAAAGTCATGGTATGATTGGTTATCCTTGAGGCTGCAGGCCTGGTAAGTGTAGCAGCTTCAGTCTCTTACCAGTTTTTCAATGACATGCCTCTGAGAATTCCCTGTGAAAGGAACTCTCCCTGAATGAGGTGGTGGAGAGGGGTAGAAGAGGTCAGGTGCTTCTGGAATGTTCCATTCCCAGTGAAATCACAGGATCCCACTGAAGTTAGGACCAAGGGACTGCACAGAAAGGCAGCTTGGGAAGGCGTTGGACATTCGTTCTCTCTCTCTCTCTCTCTCTCTGTCTCTCAGGGAACTTTGTCCCTAGGTGTCAGGGAGGCCATTGTTATGGCCCCATGTGCTCACCTCTTGATGGAGTCACCTCTGCTGGGCTCTAGCTGGGGGCACTGACTTGGGGGGTGCCTAGTCCTGCATCAGTAGCAGTATTTTTGTGGCATCATAGAGATGGGTCCTTGCTCGGTCAGTTTATAAAACCTGTATTGTATTTCCTGAATTACGCATTCCTAAATATGTCTTCACTGTTCAGAGGCCCCAGCCTGATCTGACAGTGTGCCCCTGTGACTTCCCTCTGACCACAGAGACTCAGACTCCATCCAGGGACGAGACAGTAATTACACGGAGCAGCAGCACCTGCCTTCCCCCTGGAATTTGAGAATTCCATCGACACCTCCTTTATCAAGCACAATATTCTGGGATTTATACCAACAAAGGTGAAGGTGGTTTCTGTCCATGTGTTCAGCAGGGAATAAATTTTGTAAACCGATAGATGGACCCTGACTTTATTTGTAGTGTAAGACATGATTTTTTTTTTTTTTTTTTTTTGGTGCTGGGGATCGAACTAAGACATGATCTTTATAAAACATCTACCACTTGCTCTGACACCACTCTCCTCCTACCACAGTTAGGTCTGTTTGGTTTTCCCACTTACGATTGTGTTGCTCATATTTATTATAACTGGGGCATGTGAACAAGGGGAAGAGAATGTGGCTGAAAAGGCCACTTTGGAAAAAAGCCTGTCTCCGCTGTGCACACGTTTTTTGTATCTTGCTTGGAACCTCAGGTAGTGTTCGGAAAGTCCCCTGGCCCCCTAAGCCTGCCTTGTCACCTCCCTCAGCGGGAAAGCTGAGGTCAGAAACGCTAATTCACTGCACCTCAGTCTGATCCCGATCTTGACTTTCTGTTTCCCTAATGGCTGGTAACATGACCTTCGTGTAAATACATGACCTGCCTTTCAGTAAATTGATGAACTTCTTTGCTTTTGGTTACTCGGCTTCATTTTGGTGCACAGAGATTTCCCGGGGATCCCACAGCCTTCCCACTTCTGAACACCTGGACCCTTGCAGGGCTACGTGTTGTTCCAGGTGCCGTTCTGACACTGTTAGACAGGCTCCGTCCTCTGGCTGGGCCACCAGATTTTTCAAATGAAAATAGAGAACAATTAAATTTGAATTTCAGATGAGCAACTAAATTTATTTTCTAGTAGGTCCCATGTAACAATTGGCACGTACTTGTATGTTTTGGAAAACCTACTCATTGGTTGTCTGAAACTCAAGTTTAATCAGGAGCCCAGTCTTTTACCTGACAAGCCTGCTCCTGGCCATTCTTTACCGTGCTACTCTGCTTGCGGGACCCCTCGGCAGTCTCTGGGACTCGCTCCAGAAGAGGGGGGTCCCTGTGGGCACAGGCACAGCCTCCACAGGCCTCTTCCTTGGGTGGGGGGGCCCTTGTGTCACATTAGCACCAGACACTGCAGTTTTCATCGCTCTGTGTCTCATCTGTTTCTTTCTAGACTGGCAGAATTCCAGGTTTCTGAAACAAGGCAGGAGATAGGGTATTAGGTACTTAGCATTTCTCAGCCTTCTGCCTCCGAATACCTGCCCACGTCCCATAGGAGGCCTGGGCTCCGAGGGACGCTGGAAAAACGTGCCACACAATATCACCCGACAATGCGTTCTGCTACATGTTGAATTCCCCAGGAACTACTGTGTGCAGCTATTTATTCTTCCACTTGACTGGCGCTGCCTCACACAGGCTCAAACTACAGCAGGACAAGCTTCATACCCTGTGAGCACACCCCCAGGGCCCAAACATTTGTATGTGGTTATTTTGGGAAATAAATTGTATAACCAAGACTTAGAAATAACGTGGTCTATTCCGTTGGAAGCTTTTCAGATGCCCAGAAATACTCTGAAGTTTCCTCAAGCTGACAGCTGAAATTTAAATATTATTTATATCATTTTATTGCATCGAAATAACCTCCACTCTTACTCGGCCAGCCATATGGTCGAGCGAGGCAGAGGGTGCTCAGACACCTCGCGAGGCCACCAGACCAGTACAGTGCAGAGCTTATTTCTCTGCATGACGTCAAACGCCGCTGCGAGGTGGCCAGACACAACAGAAGGATGCCCGTAGGTTACTCCAACTTTTCTGTCTTCACTGCCTGGCAAAAACCAGCTCAAAGCCACCCTGAGCTTTCCAGGAAAGAGATTCCCTTCTGCACACGTGAAAGTAAGGTGTTTGCTTAGGTTTTTAGGAGTGGAAATGGTGTGAGTGACATTTCACAACACATGAATGGCCTCACCTACAAACTCAGAGGGTGGCAGACACTGTTCATTGCCAGCAGTGCCCTGTGTGTGGCGCCTAACCGAGCAGCGTGCTAATCCGCGTGTAAGCACCACCAGCCCTTTGAGCTGATGCATGGCGTCCTTTCTTTTTCTTTCATGGGAATTTATATCAGTGATCTCAAGCTAACACCTGGCATCTTCTTTTCACAAGGCTGTGTAAAGAAGATGCCAGTGAAACTTTCAATGAAATACGTCAACTCAGGATTTTATAGTCCACTGATATGACAGATAGAGCAACTGAGTCTTAATCACTTCGCTCAGACAACAGGGCGACTAAGTCATTCCAGTCACAGCCGTACAAGTATGCCGCAGACACAACACGCACAGCACCCACGGACACACAGTGCACACACGAAGTCTCCCATCTGTCCTGCTCTCGTCTTTGTGCTAAATTAAACGAGTGCCCTGCCATTCTAACCAACCCAGAGTGGTCTGGAAGCTTGATTTGCTGATTCATGGGTTAAATTTCCATTCTTTCCTATTCTTCTGGGTCCAGCAGCCACTAGGAGCACTAGTGTTCCTCTCGCCCTTCATGGTCCCTGTGAATGCTCTTGGTTCCTTTGTTGTGTAAACACCAGCAGGACCCGAACAGCATTTGGAATGCGTGAAATCATGGAAAAGCCACACTCGGCCTAATGTGGCCTCTTGGCAAGTTTTCTCACTGGAGCCCAAGACAGTTTCTGATAACGTCCTGCAGGGCGGTGGACAGGACTCGGCGGGCTCTACCCCGCTCCGAACCCGTCAAGCTCTATCCAGCTGATGGTGCGGGCTTGGCCTGCAGCAGACGGGCTCTTCTGAAAGTCTTTAAAGCAGAAGTAGAAACCTAATTGATTATCGCATTCATCTCAGACCTTCACTGCTCATTACCCCTCTCCACTTTAATTACACATACACTGTAAGACAGTCGATTCCTGCCGTGAGCAGGTGGAACCTGCAGGCCCTCACCAGCCCCAGCCTCACTGCTTGCATTTCAGTTAACCGCTTCGGTGGGATGGTTTTGTTTTACTGAAGATTTACATTGGCCTAAAACCTCATTTTTCACCCAGTGGAGGCAGATGACAGTGTTCTAGGCGGTATCCTAAGTGACCAAGGAGAGGAATGGCCCTCGTCTGTGTTGGGATTCTGCCCCGGCCAGTGTTGCATTTCTCCTCAGACCTCTCTCTGTCCCATCTTCTAATCCCTAACCGTAAAACCCTACCATGGAGGCTGGGGATAGATACTCTGCCCAAAATATGGCTGTTCTCTCCTGTGCTCCAAGTTGCCTCAGTGGTAGTTTCACTTGGGTAAATGAGATAAACACCTTCAAGAGCTACACTGAGCCAGGCATGGGGGCACATGCCTGTACTCCCAGCACTCAGGGAGGCTGATGCAGGAGGATTGCAAGTTTGAGACTGGCCTGGGTAACTTAGGGACTTAGCGAAATCCTGTCTCAAAATTTAAAAATAAAAATAAAAAGTAAAATAAAAGGTTGGGGATGTAACTCATTGCAAAGACTCTGAGTTCAACCCCCAATACTGCAACTATAATAATAATAATAATAATAATAATAATAATAATAATAATATAAAGCTAAGCTGGAAACAACTGCCATTCTTTCTCAGTATGTTTCTGTGGTCTGCTTTTCTCTCAGCTATGGTAAACAGAAGTAATTCGAGGAAACACACTTGGCTGGGTTCTGTAGCACAGCATGTCTCCCAGGGGCCTGGAGAGCAGGAGCAGCAGCCAGGGGCAGAGGACAAGGGCACAGCAAGGGGGATGGGCTCACGCCTTCCCGTGGGGACACCGGGGCCTCTCGGTCAGGCACAGCATGCATCTAACTGGGCTCTGGAGAGAGCAAGAAGCAACCCCAGCCAGCTGCTCCCATACCGGATTCCAAAATCTATGGGGTGCCAGAAAGACAGCCCCCAATTTTGCCAGGCTGAGGGTTTTGTGAGATCATTCCGGGCAGCAGGTGGTAGCATAGCCGTATGACTAACCTGGAAGACTGCACTAGAAAGCTTAATCTCTGAACTGCACAATACTTGCAGTATTTTCCTTTAAAAGAAACAAGACCCTTATAAAAAACTGTTTGCTTTAGCAATCCACCCCCATCTCCCAGCCCCCTTCCACTTCCCCCGTAATAACTGTGCGTATGAGGTCACGTCCTCTACTTCATTATTATTATTTATTGTCCAATTATATATTATTTTTAAACATATAAATAATATATTAGTTCATATGCATATACATGTGATATAAATAATATAAATATATTTGTTTTCTATAAATGCATATTCACCTAAATATATTTATATAAAACATGATACAAGATATACATGGTATAGTTCATTCATACTCATTCATAATATATATTGTGTTACATATCACAATATATAAGCAATAAGACTTATTAAATATGTTATCTTAAAATATATACATAGGGGGCTGGGGATTTAGCTCAGTGATTAGAGTGCTTGCCTTGCAAGCACAAGGCCCTGAGTTCAATCCCCGCACCACAAAAAAAAAAAAAAAATAAAATAAAATAAAATAAAATATATACATATCCACAATACAGATATGTAGCACATTTATTTTCTATGTATATAAAAGTGTGTTACAGATTTTTCTTCATGTATCCATCCATAGCAGTCTTTTATGTAAGTGAGCGTGTAGTCTTCCCGTAGCTCCCTGACTCACTACTCAGCGAGTGTTCAAGCCCCCACACTGCGGGAGCTGTTCTAGGTGCTGGGGGTCATAAAGCAAAGATCCTCGCCCGCGTGACTTACAGTGTAGTGAACTCTGTCATTCTGAAACTGCCTTTTTCAATTCTTATTTCTTGGAGGTTTATCTGTTATCACCCTACTGACCCCTCGGGCATTTTAATAACACATACAAGTGGCTGCCTCCCAGCCGATGTCCGTATTATCACCCCAGCAGCACTGACCTCTTAGCTTCTGGACCCGGCGCTCAGGCCCGGTGGGCACCCCCTTCACACTGGCTGGCAAGGGGGACAACCCAGGCGGGGTTTCCTTCTCTCCCTGGGAATCTCCGCATCCCTTTGTGATGCTCATAGTTGTGTTCTAGATGGTCAGACCACGCATATTGGAGAGGGCTGGTTAAGGGAAATTTAGTTTCTACTTAGACTCAGGGGTCAGGGTTTAATGATGAGAATGAAAATCAGAGCAGCGATAAGGAGAGGAGAAATGGAGAAACCAGGAGGGGTGCGCCCAGGCCACATTACCGCGTGGACATGGCCACCTCAGGCGAGAGCAGCAGCCAGGCTATGTGGGTCCAGATCACACAGGAGGGCAAGGTCTGTTTTGGTGCTGAACTCCTGTTTCTCAGTTTCCGGTGTGGCTCCTCTTCCTGATGTCGCCTGTGCCCCTTTTTTAATCCTCCTGAGCAATGCAAGCTGGCATTCCTGTTTCTAGACATCTTCAACATAAAAAAGCCCCTTTAGTCTGAACACACAGAATCAGAATGAGCTTGTAAGAAGATCCCCAAGTACGGTCAGTCCCTCCAGCCTGAAAGTCCAGCGGGACCCCTTTTGACAGTCTCTGGTGACTTGTGGCCTTGTTGCCGATGGCCCAAGGAGGAGAGAGCGAGGCGTCTGCTCAGCCCCAGTCCCAGCATTTAGTCCCAGAGGAAACAGACAGATGGGATTTGGGGAAAGCTTTCTTTTTAAAGGAGGGAATTATTTTCAGAGATGTATACGGAGGCTAAGAGAATCAACAGGGGGTGTCAGGGTACCATGTCCCCTTTGGCAGACTCCTGCCTCAGGGTACACAGCCCCCTTGACCCAAGCCAGTCCCCTCTCTGGCTGTGGGCGCGCTGTTTCACCACTTCTCTTCGTCATGCTCTCACTCATGCCTTTGTTTACCTATTCTTGTAAAGCCCATTCTCTCTGCCTTTATTTAAAAGAAAAATCATCTGGCCGACTCCTCTTCACCCTTGAGCCTTGGTGTATTGCCACCTTCAGGAAGCTGCCCCTCACTTCCAGCTTGAGCCAGGTCCCCCTCCCGGGTCTCTGCCATCCTGACGTGTGTAGGTCTAACCGTCTGGTAGGGGCCTGTCCACCATGCGTCTTATTTCCTGAAGGGATAGAGCTCAGCCCCTTATTCCCACTGCCCAACACAGCACGCAACTCGTAGTAAAGGTCTTTGTCTCCAAATCCTTTCTTCTCTCTTCAGCCTCTCTCTGCCATAGTCTCTGCATTGACAGGTGATTATTCATTCTTTCCAAAGCATTTGTCAACTGGTTTTTAATTAATACGTCTTTTCCCCCATTTCTATTTATTCCTGCTTCTCTGTGACTGGAGGCTTAAACATGACAATGTTCTTCATCTAAAAGGGGAAGGGGAGTCCACCGTCCCAGAATGTGCTAATCAACGTCTCCCTTCCAGCTGCTTTTTAAAACAATATGTTTAGATGCAGTTAGAACCCAAACCTGCCATCTCCTCTTCCTCTGTATTTCCACACAGTGTATCCCCCCCAGCCTGGGGCTGGCCCCTGTTTTTATTAACAAAGTTTTATTGGAAGACAGTCAAGCCTATCAGTTTACATGTTGTTTAAGTTGTTTTTGCACTACAGCAACAGACTGAGTAGATACAACAGAGACAGTTTGGCCCAGAAAGGGAAAAAAAAATTTACTCTCTAATCCTTTACATAAAAACAAAACAAAGGGGACACTTGGTTCTAGAAGAAATTGTCTGCGACCATCAGCCTTCTCTTTCCTGTTCTGGCACCAGTTGCTAGAGCATCCATTGTTCCATCCCGCCCTTTACCTCCAGTGCGACCCGCTCTCCCCATCCCCTACTTGGTATCTCCTACAGCAGACGAACCTCTGGCCCGATGGCTTTGGAATTATCGACAGGAACAGGAGGAAGGGACAGTCTGGGTCTCCGTGGTGGCCAGCATGTCTCAGTGCCGAATCTGGAGCTCCGTGTAGCCGGCTGGTGGACGCGGGCCCAGGACTGGCAAAATGGATCCCTACAAGTTTTTTCTAGGACTCTGATGGACCTTGAAGCTGAGAATCATGACATTCTTATCTCCGAATTTATTCTACATTCCTGGTTTTTAAGGTAGAACCTGCCTTGGAAAATGAACAGCCAAGACTGTGTGTCCCAAATAACTATCCCGGTGTTGTAGTTATCGGCAGCTCACAATGTGTTTCCTAGATGTCCACTCGTAGAAATGCGAAGAGGCTCTCAAGAGGACATGGCCAGTTAGTAGAGAGGACAGGGAGATGCCCCCAAAAGAAGAATACTTTGGAAAATTTAAGAAACTTGAGCACTTGGTGGCAGGAAGAGAAGGGGAAGGAAGGTCCGGAGGGCAAAGGGTTGATGAGAATGGCTTGGGTGTTGTCACTGTCTAGGTCGGACCATGAGGAAACTGTCACTTTGATGGCCTTTCTCCCTTGTGTGGACCGAGTTTGGCTTCTGAGCCTGCATTAGATGCATCCCCAAGAGCTTTGAAGTCTGTGCTAAAAAGAACTGATTGGTAAATCGGTCCAATCCTTGGTCCCTCGTTTTTCACACATCTGCCTGGGATACTGGGAAGTTAAAAATAAGGTCCGTGAGCCGAGGCCAGGGGTCTGTCAGAAGCCTGCCATCCTCTGGGGCTTCCCCAACTCAGCTACTGACCGTGGGCTTCCACAGCACCGACTCCTGTCTGACAGCAGTATCAAGCTTGGCGCTGACTGACCCGCCTTTCTTGGATCTGGAAAGTCATCTCCAAGCAGGATTGGTGTAGCTCTAATTCTGTGCATTAGCTGCACAAGGCTGGTGTTTGTGTTGGACTAGATCCTGTTGCTGACATTTTGGCAGGCTGGCTCCTGTCCCTGAGGAACTTACTGAAACTGCAAGAGGGAGTCTGCATGGAACCAGCAGTTTTCCATTTTTAGTGTAGTCCAGCTGCTGCTGTGGAGGAGCTGGACGTGGCCTCAGGGCCTCTGCATTCAAGCCTGTCTGCGTAAGCAAGCCAGGCACCTAAAGTTATAAAACGCCAGTTTGGAATCCTTATTTTGTGACCCTGGCAATTAATCTAGCATGGTGACAGTCTTATAAATCTGGTACAAGTGTTAGACTTTTTAAGTAATATGATTAAACACTGTAAATCAGAGTAGAATGTCCTAGATTTGCTAGTTGTCCGAAGGGTCTCAAAAATACAGAGATGAGTTCCTGAAGCAAAAACCTGGATTTACACAGGCTTTGATTCATTTTAGCCATATAATAAATTAACTAAATCTATACTCGTCATTCTGAGTTCAGTGTGAAAATGTTAATAATTTATCATTACTAAATGGCTTCTGTTGACTTTAGACATTGAACATAATGGGCAATTTCTCCAGAAATGAGATGTTCCCATAAAAATAGATGAACTTACCCCGTGATTATCTCAGAGTTGCCCAGGGAGGCTGGCTGTCCTGTAAGCGTCGTTCCCTCGAGTGGCAGTGAACAGGATGGACCGTGCAGGGGTCTGGACTACACTGCATACGAGGGAAACAGGAAGCCGCTTATCTCCTCCTCACGGCATTGCTGTGAGTCTTAAATATGTTATCATTTAGAATTAATGCGAAGTGCTTAAAGCAGTGGCTGAGCAGAGGAAGTAGCTGAGAAATGTTAGTACTGCTCTATCGCTATTCTTACGGGGACCAATTAAGCCCCTTGAAACACATGCTGTAGATGTGGTGGCCCGCGCCACTCCCGCCAACTCCCACCCACCCTGCGGGCAGGTGGCAGATGAAGTGTGATGTGATAGTGAGATCCAAGGGACCTTGGGTAGCTCTCCTGCAGTAAATGCTAAACTGGAGCCAAAGTGGAACAGAAGTGGATTATGTGGGATTGGAGGACGCAAAGCAGGCAGTCTAGGGGCTTAAGGAAAGAAGAAAAATGGGCTGACACTTGAGGGAAAGATAGAATCGAAGAAATAATTAGGACGGGGGACTTGCAGATCTAGCTCAAGTCACCCCGACCACAGCAGCCTGAGAAGAAATGGCCTCAGACTTGGCTCTCACACCTCTCTCTCATTCTGGAGTTTCCATCCCCTGGTGGGGAGCCCTGTGTATTAATTTTAAGAGCACTCAGAGATCATCTCACATTTGCAGGAGACCAAGGGCTTGCCCACCCCTACCTCCGTCCCCCATTCACGGCAGCTGTTTCCTCATCTCCATAGAGTATAGTCTTGGCAGAAACTCCATGAGAGGGGGATTCTCTAATCAGAAAAGTTCAGAAGATGCTAAACAGTACACCCTCCCCCTTCAAAAGCCATTCTGCATTAACTGACCGACAGTCTAGGAAATCCCCTATATAACTATTTGTTTTGGTTAATCCAGTGATGATGAACATTTCAGAGCCTTCAGTGATAGCAAGCAGCCAGCTGCAGCATGTGCTCCATAGGTTTGCCACCACTAGGTTCACCGTATTTTAGACTTGTTCAGTCCAACATCTCCCATTCCTGTTAGTTGCACAAAACCTGTCGCCTCCCACAGAATTCCTGCTTCCTACAGCATACTGTAAGTCAGACGGGACTAGACACAAAGGTGACCACTGAGGAAGCAAGAACAAAGTATAAGGATGACTGTCGGCTCACCTGCCCTGGGGAAGCTGCTGTCTTGGGCCAGGGCAGGGCTGGGGAACAGGGTGCTGGTGAGTAGCACTCAGTCTCAAGGGAGCCCTCTGTGCTTCCCCATGTGTACCAAGCGCTTCCTCTCGCAGGAGCTAGATGTCGAGGCCCGTGCCTCTCTCCCGCTGCACATCCTCACACTGTGGCCGTCGGTCCCATTCTGGCTGCATTTTATTTAGGGTGGCGATATGACCGGATCCTGCACAGTTATCCCTCCACTAGTGGCCTTAAAAGAACAAGAATGCTGTGGAAACAGTGTTTTAACGACAGCAATTTGTCCATCCTGTGGCTCTTTGGGAATGCACTTATCTCATCTGCCAAAAATGTTCTTGGTGACGAGTAAGTTCTGCAGTGATCACCAACACGGGGTGTGGGAGTTGCAGATGCAGATTTTTTTCTACCTTTGTTTCCTTTTCCTAAGTAAATTTGGCACTTCTGATGTCTCTGATGTCCCCATCTCCACTTACCCTTTGAAACTCCCTTGATGTGAAAAATATGTTTGGAAGCTGATTAAAGATGAGCCTGGCAACTGCCCAGCCTGTTTAGGGACTTTCTGTGGGCTCACCATGCTCATGTCCCTTTATCTTTATCATCCAGAAAGTCATAAGAGGCATTTCCTGCAGGTTTTAAATATTTTCCACTGGGAATACTTCACCATTCATTCATTTTGATTTTTCTTTCTAGAAAAAGGACCAAGGATTGAGAACAAGAATATATCACAATATTTTTTTTCTCTATGAATAGACTAACTCTTCCTTTACACCCGAACATTGGATTTTCGTTTAAAAAACCTAAATTCTAGAGACACTGGTTTGTTCGTTATAAAATTTAACCCATCCTTTTATTCACATTATATAGTTCTCTATACTTGTGTTACAAAAACATGGTTTCAAGTGTCTACCTTTTCTGTCCTGCACCGTCCTGCCATGACCATTTATTTAACCCTTTGCTATGGTTTAGAAGCTCGTGTCTCCCAGAGGCCCACATGCTCAGGGATGGTCCCCAGCGTGGCACTAGCCGGAGGTGATGGGACTGGACGGAAGTATGGCTTCGCAGGAGGCCCTGAAGTCATCGGGATGGTGGGACCCGGGCCTCTTAACTCGGGCACCTTTGCTTCCAGCCACGAGGTGAGCGGCTCCCCACCTCCACCACCCAGCGTGCGCACCAGGGGCACAAAGCAGAGGGCCGCCCATCCAGCACTGGAAGCTCCAAACCTGTGAGCCAAAACCAACCTTTTTCTCTTTGTAAGTTAATTATATCCATTATTCCAGTACAGTTACAGAAAGCTGAACAATATACCTTTCAGAGAATATTTTCCTACTGGGTACCAAGCATTAGCTTCTGCCTATCACTTATTTGACTAATAATCCTTTCACTGTAATGGAAAGAGGCTGTATACTCTTCTTAATGTGTAAACAGCATAGTGACTAAAACTTAACAGTGTTCCTGGGACTTGGTCAGTTGACTGAGTGAGCAATTTTATATTCAAAAACATATTAAGTTCTCTTGAGTGTGACGTAGCCTGCTAGGGACTACTCAGAGTCACTCATCAGGTATAATTTTTCTTATTTTCTAAATATCAAGTCAATAAACATTAGACAAAAAAGAAAGCAGCAAGAGCGAGGGAATCCACATTTCCATGTTTACAATCCCCAAACGATTAAAGAGGAAGTGGGTTCTTCAGTAAGATTTTTTTCCAAGAATACCAAGAAAGTTCTTAATGTTCTTGGAAACAAATAATGTTCCTCATGTAGAGAGTTGTGCAACAGACAGCAGGGAAAATTTTGATGAAAGATGCCAAAACTTCACCCAGCTGTATGTGGAGAGGCTGAAAGCAGCTCTGCGACCCAGCGGGGAGGAGAGTCCAGGTTGGGCCCCACATTCCTGAGAGCCCGCAGCAGGTTATGGCAAAGGACAGGGCACAAGGCAAAGGAGCGGCTAATAGGCTTTACGTTAAGGGGTATATGTACACAGTGAAGGTGCTATGGTTTGAATTTCAGTCCCACCAAAACTCATGTTGAAATTCAGTCCCCGTTGTGAGTTATGAAAGGTGGGACCAAGGGGGACTTTTAAGAAGTGATCAGGTCGTGAAGGTGCTGGATTATAGATTGGTTAATAGATTGGTCGATTATATCAAGAGTGGATCTGCTGTTGAGCCCCTCTCATATGCATCCCACTGGCCATGTGAAGCGTGTCGTGACTGTATCTGGATGTCTCCCCAAAGCCTCATGCAGTCATATGTGGGGCTTTTTGGAGGTGGCTGTATCTGGAGTGTGCGATGCTGGGATCAAGGATGTGGTACTGGGATTGGTTCGTGGTGCAATGCTGGGATTAAGGGTAACTCACCCTGGATGTGAGTGTTATCGCCCTATAGAAAGAGGGTTGCTGCCTGTTGCTTGTTGCTGCTGCTTCTGCTGCTTTGCTGCTGTCTCTTGCCCTGCTTTGCCACGGTCTGTTTCTCCTCTGTGCTGCCCCTCTGCCATGCCACCCTGCTGTGCCCCTGTGCCATGCCCCTCTGCCATAGAGCCAGCCAACTGAGAAACTGTAAGTGCAAATAAGGACAAAAATGTATAACAGATATTGTGAAAAAGAAAGAAAATATTCAAGTGGGAAGGAGAACTAGGGAAGGGGGGAAGGAAAAGAAAAGAAAAAGAGAAATAATGGGAAAATGCAAATAAAGCTGTTGTAAATGAGGAGTTGAAGAGAGGGGGGAAAACAAGATATATCACATACAGATACAAATTAACTATGATGAATGTGATTGGTATGTGTATCTAAAATGTACCAATAAATCTTAGTTCAATTAAAAAAAAGTTACTCTTTAAAAAAAAAAGAAGGCAGCCTTCACCAGACATAGCCCTTGACCTAGGTCCTCCCAGCCTCCAGAACTATGAGCTGAATAAACCTTCCTTCTTTATAAATTATCCTGTCTGTAATATTCAGTTATAGCACTAGAAAACAGAATAAGATACCACGTAAGCAAGGAAATTATCCTACTTGGAAAATACCCAGTGTACCTAGTTTTTTTTTTTTCTTATCAGTAGTAAAGGGGTACCCAAGGTGTCTGGCATAAATAATTCAAACTCACAGACAATACTTTGCCCAAGGCAATAGCTGTAATATCTCTACCCATAAAAATCCCTTTTCTAGAACTACTGAAAAGGGATTCAGGAGACTGCTTCGGATGCTAAGTCTAAATCCTGGTTCTGTTGACCATCAGATAGTGAATATCAAAGAGAAACAGAAAGAAAGAGTCTAATACAAATAGCAAAAGTCTCAGAAGAGGAGGCTTACAAATAGCAGAAAAGTTTGTTCCCTGAAGGAGTGGAATGACAGGAAGAATTTCTGGTCTTGGTTCCATCATTAATTACACAGCCTTGGGCGAGCCATCTAACCACTTTATCATCTTCACAGTGACCAATACAACCTCAATGTCCTCATCTGTAAAATGAAGAGCTTGAACTACTGGACCTCTAAGGTCCTTTCCAGCTCTAAAATTCCAGAACATACACAGTTTATCTTGCACAAATAGTTTCTGAGTCATTCAGGGTTGAGAATGTTAGAACTAAGAATTCTGCAGCACAGAGGAGGAGGCTGTTCCCTGGATTTTGTGGAAGGAAAAAAGGCCCAAGATTTTCCTCACGACTTTGACTCCATCAAGCATGTAATGTGTGCCTAACACACAGAAGACCCTGAACTACGCCCTGGGCAAGCAGGAACTCCATTCCTGCACCAAGGGAATTATTTTCAGTCAGAAGCAGTCAACTTCACGAAACCTAAATTATGGTTCAGATGCCCAGGAGGAAAGAAAATCACATTAAATACAGCAGGTTCTGTGCTCCAAGCTATAATGTTTCCTATAAAAATCAAGAGCCTTCAGAGAGCATCAGACCCAAGGTCCGGGATCCAAAATCAGGTCCTGATGTGGCTCTCGGGTCCTTCACCTTGAGGTCCACCCTTCAGCTGGAGACCGGCAGGGACAGGTTAGCACCTGCACACACGGAACACGCAGTGGCTGTGCTGGACTTCGTGCCCCACTTGGATGCTGGCAGCAAGCGCTGGCCTTCAGAGAGGGTGGAAGGCGAGGCACTCAGCGTCACCGGGCCGCAGCGCTGGGAAATCTGCACAAGCACATAGCTCGGGTCCTTCCGGAGAACCCGGTCACCCTTCTGGGGATCGCTTTCTCTGGCTCCGGCTCTGCCCTGTGAGTCCTTAGCTCGGGTCTCCGGCTCGTCCTTTCGTTTCCCTAAGAGGCAGCTCATTAGTACAACTGACCAAACTCCTCAGCTTCCTGCCTGCCTGCGAAAGCGTGAGGTCCCAAAGCCAGAATTCTTGACTCGTTGTGCTGTCTTCTCTGCCCAAGCTGGTATTAGCTTCTCGCATATCGATACAATGATACTCAGTTGTTGAACGGCTCCAAGCACGAACTTTCTGCTACTCGAACAGCAAAGTTCAAACAAAAGTCTGCTCGGTCATCATGACATTACTCAGTAGTGGGAACAAAAATCCAACTTGAAAAAACCTGTATGGGCCGAAAGTGAGTCACGTGTCGCATCGTGCCTCGGACCGAAGGGGCGCCGCTTCAGTCTAAGCCCCGCCCTCGCCCAGACAACGCACAGCGTTGTGTTAGTGCGTTAAAACGTTGGTCACTGTGCTTTTTTTGGCACTTCATTTGCATAAAATACCGTAACCCTCGCTCCAAAGAAAGTTAGTAATACTGGAGGTAAAGCTAAGAGGAAAACTGTGAGAACAAGTTAGAGTTAAAGAGTTAAAGAAAGCATTGCAGAATTTGTTAAGGTTCTGAAAAAATGAATTTGTAAGTATCATTTTGGAGCCTCAGAACCAGTTATTTGATTTTCCATTATTTCTTATGGGAAAAATATGTTAAGTTCTCGAACTTTTCAGTGTTCGAGCACGAATTTGGAACGAACTGAGTTCGGCAACCGAGGTACACTGTATGTCATCCAGCCCATCAGAACACACCCACAGCCGTGACCCTCCTCGCCCCTTGTGGGCTGCCGAGGGACGCGCCCTCACAGTCCTAAGGAGCCGTGAGCAACTCCAAGGAGCGCCCTCGGGCCCTTTGGAGAACTTGAGTCTGTCTGAAGTAGTCAGAGAGGCACGTTAGATCTCTGGGAGGTCTTAGCAGGGACCTTACAGTCTTACCCCAGATGTCACCTTCCCCAGGAAGCCATTTCTTAATTCAAGAGCCCTTTGCCAGCTGAAGACACTCTTTTGGACCGTTTAACATTGTTCCAGCTTCGTCTAAAAGCTGAATGATTTGTCCTGTAATGCCTCTCATTTCCATACAGGCTAGATTAAGCCTATCCAGCCACCCAGACTTGCAGGGAGGGCTGAGGGTTGCCCTGAATTCATTCACACCATCTCTATTTCCACAGGATTGCTGGGGACAGTTTTGCTGGGCTTCCGCTACTGTGTAGCAAGAGCCTCCTATCCTCCAGCCCTGATATGTCCTGCCTTCACCGAGAGCCACCTCGTGGCTTCTGCCAATACTCTCTTCAAATGCTTCAGCTTCCCTCCTGCTGGCTGGTCCCAACGCCGAGGGCTGGTCCCAATGACACATCTTACAGGTTTTGTTTATAGAAATGCCCCCTTCTTGTTTCATTTATTAGAAGTACCAAAACCTGCTGGTTAGCTAATGCAAAGTAGCAAATTACTCTAAACTTAATAGCTTAAAGCAACAATAATTTTGCTGCATCTCACGGTTTCTCCGGATGGGAAATTTGGAGACGGCTTGGCTGGGTAGGTCCAGCTTACAGCTTCTCATGTGACTGCAGGGCACCAGTAGCTGGAGCAGGAATGGGGGCAGGGGGTGGGGGCAGGCCAGCGAAGTCAGTCTTTCAGGTGGTCTCAAGGCCTGTCTGTGTGGTCTGTGTGGGCTTCCACGTGGCATGGCAGTCCCGGCACCACAGCAGCCCGATACTCGCTTAGCCACTGAAGACGTCAAGAGCAAGGATGTCTTTCAGCCAAGGCAGGCACTGCACTGCCTTTTGGGCCCTCACTCCAGGAGCCCTGCAGGATGACTTGTGCCACATTCTGTGGGTTACAAATGATTTACAAGTGCCCTGGATTGAAGAGAAAGGAAAGGAGATGCCACCTCTTGGTGAGAATGGATGAGGTTTTAGGAGGACGCGTGGCCGTCTCTGGAGGAGCACACCGTGTGCGGACAGTGGTGCGCGTCAGAGATGGGGACAGTGCAGCCTGCCACATGGCCTGGCACTTGTACTACATGAGTAAGAGGCTGCGGGCCTCTTACATCATCGTCGCTCAGGTCATTATCTGTGTGGGGCGTTTTCCTGAGCATTGTCAGAATCTTCTCAGATGAGGTATTGGTGCTTTCACCTCCCACCCTCCCCTTTTATAACATTTGTCATTGCCTTTAACTGCTGGGAGAGCACCTCCGTAATTTTACAAATTTGTAATTTTATATGTCAGAAAAATCACAGAACATTAATACTAGAATACACTGTATTTGTCCTATCAATCAACCACTTGATGGTGTAGGTGACAAACCCAGAGCTTAGCACGCAGGGTCGTTAGCCACGTCACAGCTCTTACTGGGGGCAGAGTCAGACTCAAACCCCGCTGATGTGGTTTCCAACCCAGCGCTTCTTCCCCTGTAGCATTCCTACGTCTCTCGTCAATAAAGACGTGAGAACTCCCCATTTCGCCTTTGGAGGAAAGATTTCTGTCCCCCGATTGTGTATCCTCGCATCCGTTCTCGTTTCGCGCTCCCCGGTGCCTTCCGCGGCAGGGCAGGCTGTGCTCGCAATGCTGCGCACTTCTGTGGACTCCTGCAGGTGTCCGCGAGAAGACCCTGGCGTTGGGGGTCACGGGCAGAGCCTCCCCGAAAGCAGAAAGTAACATACCGCCCGCTCTTTCCCGTCTTTCACATCTGAAACAAGAACTCTGATGACGGACAAATCCTTTGGCTTCTGTTGCTTTATTAACATCCTGGGAAAGATGCTGAGGGCCAAGTCTGTCCTCTGGGCGTGCGCATTTAGCTTCCGTTTACTTCAGGAATGAAATATATCCAGGGTGAAGCTCGGCCGGAGCTAAGAGCAGAAGTGTCAGGGTCAGACCAGCGGTTCATCCCCAGATGTGTTTCCCACGTCCTGCCTCTCACACTACCGAGCCCTGCGCTGAAGACCTTCGTGCTTTCTGAGATGACCGAGTCACAGGGCCTCAAGGTTTGCAGGAGGGTTTGGTGTGCTCCTTTACGAGACCCTTGTCCTCCGCCTGCTCTCCCGGCCTGGCCCTCCCTCGCAGCTGTTTTCTTGGTTCTGTTGACCAGCCACTGGGGTCCACCCCGAAGTCTGTGAGGCTCGAAGACACTGTGTGCTTCTGCACCATCACAGTTATCATCCTTTCCTCTGTTCAGAGTTCCCATCTGAACAGTGTGCTCTTCGTTTTTATTCCAACTCTTCCCTCACAAGAAAGAAATAAGTTATTTATTAATAGCGTGTATCACACAGGCCCATGCAGACCTGGGTTCCGGCTAACACAGTCCTCAGGGCCATGGCTGCACGGCCGTGACTATCTCTCAGTGTTTGTTCTCCAGTGGGGATCAAACCCCACAACTTAGCACTGAGCTCTGTCCCCAGCCCTTTTTCCTTTCCTTTTTCAAGACAGGGTCTCTTTAAATCATTAAGTTGCCCGGTCTGGGTACCAACTTGTGGTCCTCCTGCCTCAGCCTCCCAGAGTGCTGGAATTACAAATACTGCCACACTTGGCTCATCTCTGAGTTTTAAACTATCACGTATGGTCATTGAGCATCAATTTATGTGTTTGGGGTTTTCTCGTTTGTTTGATTTTGGTTTTTGGTTTTTTGAGACAGGGTCTCAGTATGCAGTTCAGGATGGCCTTGAATTCACTATGTAGCCCAGGCTGGCCTAGAATTTTTGGTGATCTTCCTGCCTCAGCCTCGCAAGTGCTAGGATTACAGGCGTGCGCCACCACAGCCAGCTCATAGTTTGTATTTTGCTTAGAACTTCAGTCATTGTTCAGAAATTTCTCACAATGTCCCTCAGTGCCACCACACCAGCTATATGTTTTCGACAGAAACAATTTGGAAGATTGTTAATAACTTTCCTTAGGAAAAAAAGGCCTCAAAAAAGAAAAAAATCCCACAACAAAATTCAAATAATCAAAAGCAATTTAGAAAAAAATTTTATATAAAATCCAGAAAAATCCAAAATACCTTAAAATGTGTTTCTACAGTTATGACCACTTTCATTCTGTTGACGATATGGACAGTAGCTATATCCTAAAGAAGCTGAGATTTCAAATATTGTCCTTGAACATTAAATTGGTATCAGGGAGCAGAGCAGGGATGTCAAACGCAGGCATCAGATGACTGGTCTCAAGATTTTAGGAAATGATACTAATTTAGTAAAATTGCCAACTCTGCCATCCTAGAAAAGAAATTTTTGAATCCTCCCAGATTTAATGAAATTAACGGGGACTGGCTCATGCCAGTTAAACCCACAAGAGACAAAGCTACAATTCACAAAATATCCGTGCACAAGAATTTCCAATATTATGTTTTCCAAGCAAGCCAGCATCCCAGTGTTTGACTGGAGAATGGCCAGTCAGGACAGCCTCTCCGCAACAGGAATGTGTGTCTGTGTAGAGAAACACTTGCTTATTCAGCAGACACTCACCTAGTGCTGGCCACGATGCCAAACACGATGCCAGGTCCTCAGGAATCAACGACGTGGTCCCCGCGCTGCCTAGTAACCAGGCAGGGGTGAGCGTTGGCTTTGATCACACAGGAACAGTAGCCGAGCCCTGCAGTAGGGGTGGCTTCTAGGAGGAGAGGCATCTCTGTGTCCTGCACGGTAAACAGCAGGTTCCCAGGCGGTGGTAGGGCAGGGCAGAAAGAGCAAGTCCCAGCAGAGCTGGCAGCAGGTACAGAAACAGCAGGAAGTCGATTATTGAGCATGGACAAGAGCAAGGCAGTCAGACTGGAGATCTTTACACCAGCTTCATGAAGCCAGGAGCTGGGGTCTCCATCCCACTCTGCCTGCTGGGCCACCACGTGGTCGGCGTCACCTCCTCCTCCAGAGAGCACTGCCCATCCCCAGCAAGTGCTTCTTGGAGCATTACCTTTCTCAGACTGCAAGTACTGTAATTTAGTAGTCCATCATAAGCAATTTTAAAAGCTAAATAGAATAAAAGCAATTAAGTACATTGCACACAGCAAGAGCAATTGTCATTTGTGAGATTTTATTTTAGATGGGTGGGTGGATAAACGGATGGCTAGAGATAGATAGATAGATAGATAGATAGATAGATAGATAGATAGATAAATAGAGATGTAAATGCATGTGTATCATCAGCAGTTCTCTGAATACACATTCGCCAAATGTCAATCAGGTACTAAGGGTTAATAGTCACCTGAAGCTGAAGCCAAACCCTCATAACCCCACAATGAAATAAATTCATGGGATATACAAATAAAACAGATTTTATAAAAATTGCCACCACAGTTTCATTATTGAAATCAGTACATCAATTTTTAGCAGTTTGCCGTTTTGAGGCAGAAGCAGTCACCTCTGAAATGGCCAGGTGTGTGATTGTCTCTGCAGCCCTTAACCTGCCCGCAGCAAACCGGAACACACACTCGCCTGAGTCCCCGGGTGCATCCGGCTGCCTCCCGAGCTCCTCCTTTCTCTGACATTCTTTCTCCTCTTAGCACTTTCCATTTTCCTTATCTTGTCCGGATCAATGACTGACAGAGGAAATGCTCCAGGCTTTGACCCCAGTGGCAGAGAGGATAAAGCAGAATTGAACAGAGAAGTTGTACCGAGAAACCATCCCAACAAAAGCCACCACCGGCCCCAAAGCAAGGTCAAAGGCTAATGGACAGCCCTCCAGGGCTGTCCCAGTAGAGGACATTGGCCAATCTTCCATCCCAGGCTGCCCCAAGGGAGGATGTGACCTTGGGTGAGGTGACACTCTTCACAGGAGGGCATTTCCCAGCGAGGGCTATTTGTGGGCCAGCAGCCAGAGCCTGAGGACGTAGGCAACCCATCGCAGCATCCACCACAGTGACCTGCTATGAACCTTGGCTCGGAATTGTTTTCCCTTATTAAGAGAGTTTAGGGTAGCAGAACTGACATTCTGCTTTTAATTCAACCTTACAAGACGTGAACATTTCCAAATAGTTCTTTATATTTTGTCAGTCATAGCCTCAAATGAATTAAGTACGAAAAAATAAATTCAGTTATTAGAGGAATTACAATACAAGTAAATTTCCATTATTGATTACTCTTTAAATTTATAGAAATGTGTTGGCTCAGAAAGTATATAATGTTGTTCTTACCCTAATGTGTACTTTATTATTCTTTATAATACGTTTTTTAAAAAGTTGTTTTGTATATAGCATCAGAGTTACTCCCTTTAGTCTTGCAGCAATAAATGTACGTCTATAATTCCATTTACTTAAATAGATATAGAGACAGATCACACATAGAGGGATCTTTTACTCTGCTTACATCTAACATGCTTTACTTGTATTTCAAAGTGAATAGTCAGATGCTAGCAATACATTCAAGTGACAGTCCTTGTTTTATTCCTAATGTCACTGGGTTCGTGCATCCCATTCATCGCCATTGTCACCAATCACTCACAATTACACGAATGATGCGGAATTCAGTATTAAGACCATTTGTTCTTAAAAGATTGTAGCCAGAGCTAACCCTCGGGGTTCCCCTTGTATGTACATGTGTGTATTCCAGAAAATAGATCTCTTTCTATCCATTTTAATCAAAAAGCTTAAAGGACACTGTTTCTTTTAATTCACTATAACTGCAAAATTGCCCCAAAACTCACTGGTGTAAATCAACAAGGATTTTATTATAGCTCATGATTTCATGAACCAGGAACTTAGACAAAGGCCAGCTGGGTTCTTTTTCTGTTCTGCACAGTGTCCAGTAGAGTTAGCCAGCAACCCTCAACAGGCCGGGCCAAGCATCTAAGATGCCTCACCGGGCTGCCAGTGTCTTGGAGGGCGGGCTCTGCTGGCTCCCTGTCTCTCCGCGTGATCACGGGGCCCTCAGGCAGCACAGTCAAACCATTTACACGGAGATTCAAGCTTCCCAGAAGAGAGAAATGAAAAATTGCTACACTTCTGCTGTGGTTCATATCTTGATGTCCCCCCACAAAGCCTCATGCACTCACGGTGGGGCTTTTGAAGAGGACAAGATGATGGGGTGGTTTACCTAACTTGTGGCTGGCAGGCAGGGTCTGGTTGGAAGAGGTTTCTCTCCCTCCCCAGCTCTTCCCTTTGCTCTCAGCTTCCTGTCCACCATGCCCTGAGCAGCCGCCCTCCACCAGGCCCCCTGCCCCGCCATCCTGCCTTGCAGCAGTTAACTCTGCACTGGAATGTGAGCCAAAACAAACCTCTCCTCCTTGAAGTGGTGGGTGTTGGGTACTTTGTCCCAGCAATGAAAGTGACTAAGACAACTTCTTAAAAACTAGGTCCAGCAATCATTTCCACCAGTTGATCAGCAGTAGGGTTTTTTCCCCCTTACTAGACAATAAAGTTCCTGTAGCATTGGCCTGTCTACATTTCCAGCTTTTCTACTGCCCCACCTTCCACCATTTCTTGCATGGGGTCCTGTTCGACACGGCTTTGTGCTCTTCCCTCTGCCTTACCACCTTTCTTATGGATCCAAACAGAATTGTGCAGCCATAACCCTGCATTGCTGGTGCACTTTTGATGGGGTTGCTTTTATGACCCTTTATCATTTACACCTTTGCTCTTGCTGTGCTATGCCACACGCTGCCACATCCTTGGAGGTGGGGGTGAACGCATTCATCATTGTAGGCTTTCTCTACTTTTTGTCTTACACCACATACACTGAATACATAATTTGGATCTAATTATTTTTTAAGCATTACTACAAATCAGGCCCCATAAAGAAAAGAAGTACCTTGAAAACGTGGTGCCTACAGGGTACTAAGGAGCGGCACTGGAAGGGCCAGTGTGCACATGTCGGGCAGTGGACGCTAAGCACACAGGAGTGACAGCACATCGCTTCTGCAAGTGTTCAGCCACTTGGCCCTCATCTCCGTTACCGTTTGTCACCCCATACTGAGTCGCCTGTCCACATTCCCGTTTAGCCTCCTCCACTTGTCGTGAATAGAAGAACACAGAATGTGGCTGATTTATTTTTCAATCCCCTCTTCTTGGCCCTCAGTCAGAATTCAATAAATGTTTTTGGAATGACCAGAGCAGTCAGACTCCGAGAAATGTCACTTTTAGATAGCTTGTCTTCCATCAGAACCTATCTCATGTTATCCACTGGTCCCAAAACACCTCTGTGTTTTTCTCTGCATCCTTTTCTCTCAGGGCCAACATCCTGGATATTACAGTAACAGGCCTCGAGTTCCAGCTCCGAGTCCCGGATGAAGGACTGCAAGAGCAGCCGAACTTTTAAGTACCTGTAGCCTCGCTGTTGGGGTCAAACTTGAGATCTCTTTCAGATGCTGAAATGTGCTGGCCCAAAGTCTGCTTTCTATCAGTGGATTTCAAATAGTTATCGTGAGGGTACGGCCGCCTTTGAAAATGCTAACAGAGAAAACTTGGTGTGCCAGACGAAGGCACGCCTCGGCGCAGTGACTCATAATATGACGTGTCAGGTGGGAAATCTTAAAAAAACCACTGTTTCCTCATAAACCCAGCTGCAGAAAGCAGAGAGGGAGACAGCTGGGGGCAGGATGTGCCGAGACGGGGAAGGGGCTTCAGGGAAACGGCAGTGGTGGAGCGGAAAGGAACCTCGGTGCCCACACGTTAGTAAAGGGTGCTGTTGTTTCTGGATGATTCGCTCGGTTTGTGCACCAGCCAAGCATCTTCCTACTCACTCACCCTCCAGAGTCCCTGTTGGGCTCTCGTTCCTCTCAGGAAGGGGTTGGTGGAAAGGCAGAGGGCTAGAAGGGGAATAGCTCATATATTCACTATTTTGTGAAAAACTCAGTTTCTTTTGCACAAGGGAGGGGGAAAGGATGGAAGGATAAAACTCTTGACTAAATCAAGTTTTGATATTGTTATTTTTATTATCCTTTATTTTTCATTTGTAAACAAAAGAACCTGACAAAGGAACAGAGAAGCCAGGACAGAGACAGAAGGGGCCTGGGTTCTGGTTCTAGGTTAGTAAAGAGCAAACCACTTCCCTTCCCTAGGGCTCAGTTTCTTTTTCTCTAATGTAAAAGCCAGGATGCGAAATTCACAGAAAATATGCCCTCCCGCTCTGTGCCCAGGCAGACATCTGCAGTGGATTATGGTCCTCTCCTGCAGAGCAGGTCTGGACTTCTCAACAAGACCCCAAACAGCCACTACGAATGGCAGGAAGGAGTCAGCCCCCAGGATGCAACCTTCTGGCCATTCCTAGTGCTGGATCTGCAGTTGTGTTGCTCAAAGCTCGTGTTCATTAGCAGTGACATCATGGGCCCAGGCCTGCCATGAGGAGCTGGCTTGTGCAAATGACAGATCGACTGCCGTTCTCGAGGCCTCCCGTTTCTGCTTGGGGGTGTGGGTGAGTTTACACCAACAGAAATAACCCACATGTCCCCAACACTTGCCACTGTGCCCCTCCTGCCACCCTCAGCCTCTTGCGGAGTCCCTTGCTCAGCAGGGACCCTGAAAGCCCCTGTGGGGGGCGTCGCTCCAGAGCTTCGCTCCAGAGCTTCTCCTTGTGATTCCATGGTGTTGCCCCCCACCTGCCGTGCACAGTTTGAGAGCCCCCGTTGTCCTGCTCTCTCCATGCTGCCCTACTCAAACTGTAAACCTCACAGAATCTCAAAGCAGCCCCAGTTCTCACTGCCCCAGAGCCGCGCCGTGCTCTGCCCTGGCACAGGCAGATGGCTCCCGCACAGACTCCAAGCTGAGCCCTGTGGCCCCTCCTGAGCACAGCTGCACTCTCTGGCTCCGCGGTGCTCGCCGGGGCTCTAAGGGACTGGGGCAAACCCTGTGCCCTCTTGTCCTTTGCCGATCTCCTCTCTCCCACCAGCTCTTCCCCAGCGGGTGGTGACGGAGGTGGTGGCACAGGAACCTAGGGGCAGATGGGCACCACAGGGGAACACCCCCCGCACCCCTCCCGCCCCGGCAATGTTGGAACTTCTGGTCAGTCTCAAGGTGGGGCGCTCATTATGTAATTCATAGTTGACAGGTACCAGACTGTGAATTGGGCTCCGTGTCCCCGAAACCCCTTTCCAAATACCAAGCGGGATAGCGTGGGATCTAGCTGTTCCTCACAGCTGCGACCTGGGCAGCCTTAGTAAGACCCAGAAAGCTGAAGATGTGTGTGGTTTACATCGCTGCGTGCCGCTGATCCCAGCAGGGTGTGTGTGTGTGTGTGTGTGTGTGTGTGTGCACACGCGCACATGTATGCAAAGGTCCCCTTGTCCTTACCTCTGAGAGCTAGCAGTGTTGCTGCAGAGTTATGGACGGCATCGTGATTTAAGCATCACAGAGGCCACATGAGGGACAGATCGGGATGGCTCACAGCACAGGCCTTGGGGAAGGGGGCGGCCTCGGAAGACAGCGAGGGGAGAGAGGAGGCTGTCCCCACAGATGGGGACATCCCAGCAAAGGCACGGGGATGGGAACAAGCCATCCCAGCAGGAGCAAACGGTGCCTGCTGGGGTCCTCAGTGACAGACAGTAAGGTGTCGGGTTTGTGCCTAAAAGCCAGATAGAGATGTTCAAATTTGACACAGAGACCAAAGGGATCATTGCTGGCAATCTGTCTAGAGGGAGACTTGGGAAGATTAATCCAGGACGGGTTTATAGGAGAAATCGGAGAAGGGCAGACTTTCTGCGAGATTAGCTCAAAAGGCTTCTATGCAGTTCATTCCTCAAGGAGTTTTAAATTTAATTAGAAAATAAGGCGGCAATGTGTATTGTATATACTATTGGCATATGTGTGTATCTTCTCCACAAATCTTTTGAAACCTCTTTATTTTATATGTTGAAGAGGAAATGCGTACACATGACTCTTAAATCAAAACAATATAAAGGGAGATGCCCTCATTCCCACCTGGAACTATGTCCCTACCACCTCTATTAAATATTTTCATTATTTCCCTGCATATGACTCTGGAGTTTCTTTATGCAAACCCAAGAAAATATTAATGTATATTCTTATTTTCCCTCCTTTTTTGTGTTTTTTTTGTTTTTACAAAAAAAAGCATGCTATATAAAGTTCTTTTGGAGTTAGTTTTCTCACTTAAAAATAGATCTTGCAGATATTTCCCACATTTTTTGTCAGCTGCCAAGTATCTCATTATATGGAGAACCAGCTCCTGGTCAAAGAGTGTTTTTAACGATCTTTTGCCATTGTAGATGGCGCTGTAAAAAATAATAACTTGTCTTTATATTATTTCGTATGTGTGCAATGTATATCCATAGAATAAATTTTTACGAACAGATGACTTTGTGCACAAAGTCGACATGCATTTGTAATTTTAATAGAGATTTCCACGTTGCCCTCTTTGGAGATTTTTCTATGCTACTTTGCATTTCTACCACAACAACAGAAGCTGCCTGCTTCCCCACAGCCTTGCCAACAGGTCAGGTTATCACTTTATTGGGTTTTCTGGTTTATAATATGAAATATTTGTGCAGTTCTAATTTGCTTTTCTCTTGTTAGAAATGAAGTTGAGCATTTTTTCCTATGTGTCTAGGCCGACTGAATTTTAACCTCCTTAATTTAGGGAGCTGATTTCATCATTTCTGTATCTCTCCAGAAGTCCTCCCAAATGCCTTGCTACTAAGTAGATTTTTCAGTCAAGATTTGTAAATCCAATAAATGTTTGTATGAATAAGTAGATAAGTGATTGAATAAACGCTCATGCTATTAGAGTTATAAATCTGAAATTAGATATGATCCTTCCCTCAAGAAGCATAAAAAATGATAAGCTCACAGCCCAGTTGCAGAGCCAACATGTGTATGTTCAGAAAGGACCTACAGGACTCTGAGTGTGAATAAATGATTTGCCTTGGGCTAAAGAGGGAGAATCGTACATGGAGTCCATTGCTCATCCCCAGAAAGATGAGGGGTTGGGGAAATGGGAACCTCACAGCTCATTTCCATCAGCTTTCATTCATCTAAAAAGCAGTTTGGAGCTGGCATGATTGAGCACTTTTCACAGAAGCAACTTGTAGATCAGAAGAGAGACAAAATAAAACCCTAGCGCGGGCTTCTGTTCCCTCCGGCTCCTTCCAGCCTCAATTCTCCTCAGAATCCACTTAGAACTCAGCTCCTCCGGGTGGGGCAGACTGTCATTGGTCGGACTCTCAAGCTGAGTTTCTTTGCTTCTCTGTTGCATGTTCCCACACCAAATGCCATAGGCCACAAGCAAAGCGTGTTCTGCCGTCCACTTGTTAGTTTTATGAACTTTATGGAATTCCATATTCCAGGAGTCCATTTGCCACCTGTTTGTTTTGTGCCTTCTCCAGTAAACCGGAAGCCACTGCTAGATGGGCAGAGGGTGAGAACCATTGTCCGCAGGACCCCAGCAGAATTTCCCATGGTACACTGCTGCCTGGAGTGACTTTCCTAAATGCTCCACTCAGTCTGAACTGTGACCCCAAGAGGAAGGCCTCCTTCAGAAGCAGGAAACCCCTCACCCAATGCTACCCTTTCCCCCTTAAAGACTGTGAGCTGCCCTCCTAGTCACAGGAAGTCCGTGAACTGAGCCATAGCCATATCAAGCCCAGGACGGGGTCAGGAGCAACAGCCCACACAGAGGAGCAAGGAGACAGAAAGGGGCAGCGAAAGAAGGATTAGAAGGTGAAACCTGAAATTTCAGGTTAGAATCCTGTCTCCAGATCCTCTATGACTCAAATCAGTCTTAACAAATATTGCCAAGGATCTAGGAAAATACAAAGTGGGGACTCTTCTTGGTATTCCAAATACTCCTGTTGGTGGAGATCAGCTGTTTAAAATAAGAACACTTTCAAAATTAGGATACTTGCAAACTTTTCATCACTGGCTCTTTTCCTTGCTGTTACTTTCCATGCCATGCATTTTGAAGTGGCAAGTCAAGAGGAAACAATTTTAACATACCCTCACCAACTGACAACCTATGTAATCCATCTGTGTTCACCGTGACACTTCCGCCCCAGAACACTGCTGTGAAGCAGGGAGGGCAGTTACTGTATTTCTCTCTCCACTCCCCACTATTTTGTAGACAGGGGCACTGGACCTGGAGAGATTGAGTGACCGGCTCAAGGTCACACAGTTGGGCCAGGGCTTTGACTTGGGCCTTTTCAACCCCAAACTGGAGCTCTTCCAAGAATTTGTTTCTTAACTCATTGCAAAATTAATTTCGGTAGAGGAATTCTGGCATTGACAAATGCAAAAGATGCAGCAGTAGCCTCACTTTTGGTAACAGAAAACCATCATAAAATGCTTTTTGTGACACTGAAGTCATAGCAATTGTCCTGGGTCCACTCAAAAGGGTAAATGAGAAACTACTACGTCTGGGTGACTAGCACTCAGTGAGAGGCCCGCACAAGGCAGGCCAACTGGAAGTGGAACCACTCCATGAGGCTTGCAAGCTACCCAGAGGTACACTTCACTTCACAGAAGCGAAGAAGAAACTTCAGACCACAGCCCCTTCACAGGGTACACAGACACATCTGTCTAGTATGTTTTTCTGATCAGTTATCGCCCCCATGGAAATACTTGAGGCTCCAGCTTTCTGGAATGAAATAAAAGGTCTGTAAGATGCCTCTCATTCATGCAAGTGAAGGACGGGTTTTTTTGTTTTGTTTTGTTTTGTTTTGTTTTACTGAGAACGTGTATTGGTACATTGTATACATAATGATCACATTCATCATGATTATTTTGTATCTGTACATGATGTATCTTGGTTTCCCCCCTCTTCCCCACCCCTCCCTTCTTCTCTTTCCTTCTCTATTTACAGCAGGTTTATTTATGTTTCCCATTTTTTCCCTTTCCCCTTTCTTTCCCTTTGCCCTTCCTACTTTCCCCCCTTCTCCCTTTCTAGTTCTCCTCTCTTTTGAATATTATCTTCCTTTTCTATAATATCCATTACACCTCTTTGTCTTTATTTACACATGGTTTCTTATATGAGAGAAACAATTCAATGTGTACTCATGAATGTCTGATTTATTTCACTTAAGAGTATGTTCTCAAGGTACATCCATTTACCTACAAATGTCTCTAGTCTGTCCTTTTTATGGCAGAGTAGTTCTCCATTGTGTAGAAAAACCACGACTTCTTTAGCCATTCATTAGTCGTTGGGCATTTAGGTTGTTTCCAAGACTTAGCTATTACAAATTGTGTTGCTGTGAACATAGTTGTGCATGTATCACTGTGGTATGATGATTTTAATTCTTCTGGGAAGATCCCCAGTAGAGGAATAGCTGGATCAAATGGAACTTCTAGTTTTAGTTTTTTGAGAAATCTCCACACTGATTTCCACAGTGGCCTGACCAATCTATATTCCCACCAACAGTGGAGGAGGGTTCCTTTTTCCCCACAGGCCCAAGAAAGGACAATCATGAATTTCATCTGGAACCAGAAGAGACCAAGAATAGCAAAAACAATCCTAAGCAACAGGGGAAAGGCAGGGGGCATCACAATCCTTGACCTGAAACTATACTATAAAGGTACTGTGATAAAGACAGCATGGTACTGGCAAAAAGACAGACCCGAGGATCAATGGAACAGATTGGAAGATGCAGAAACAACTCCAAACACACTCAAATACCTCATCTTCAACAAAGGAGCCAAACATCCTCATGGGAGGAAAGATTCCTCTTTAACAAATGGTGCTGGAAAAATTGGCTTGCCACATGCCGAAAACTAAAACTAGATACATGTCTCTCACCATGTACTAAACTAAAATTGAAGTTGGCCATAGATCTAAACATTAAAACAGAAACGCTAAATCTACTGCAGAACAGAATAGGAAGAACTCTCGAAGACATAGGAGTAGGAAAAAAATTTATGAACAGAACCCAGACTGCACAGGAAATAATACAAAGAATCAGTGCTTGGGACCACATGGTATTAAAAAGGCTTTTGCACAGCAAAAGAAATCACCAAGAAAACAGGGTGAAAACACACAGACTGGGAAAAAATTTTTGCCAGCTATCCATCAGACAAAGGTCTAACATCTAGAATATATAAAGAACTCAAAAAAATCAAACCTCCCAAATTTAAAGACCCAATCCAAAAATGGGCATCTGAAATGAATAAACATTTCTCAGGCAAAGAAATAAAAATGGCAAATAAATACATGAAAAAGTGCTCAACATCACTAGTCATTCGAGAGATGTAAATAAAAACAACACTAAGATTCCATCTCACTCAAGAAAGAACAGCGATTATAAAGGAAGGTTTATTGAGCACTTACTGTGTGCCAGTTACCTTAGCTATTGGAGAGCAGCAATTAAAAAGACTTCTTAACCAAGAAGGAAATTTGCTTTGAGAATAATATTTTAATATCAAAACAGGTATCTGTATTAGTTTTCCCTACTTCACATTTAGTCACACATCATGGCTTACATGTAACCAAAGATTTTTAAACAGTTCAAACTCTTAAAAATCACTTTCTCTTTACATTCCCTTGTCACAGAGCCTCTTCTGGTTGTTACCTCTTTTCAGATAATAGCTTTTCTACAGGTCACATAGAAATAAAATGAAGCCTCTAAGGAAGACTTCTCTGTTTTTTATTGCCAAGGATTGGATTTTCCAGAAAGCTAATAAAGAACAGAAGTGGGTGGTATTGTCACGGTCAAAATCATGGTCCTGCATCAAAACTCAAATGAATTTTCCACAAAGAAAATTATTCATTGAAAAAGATGTGTCCTGCTGTACTCAGATTGCCAAATTAATCAGCGGTGCTCCTCAGCAGAGGGGAAAATAGAGGCAGGAGTCAGTCAGAAATAAACCTGCCCAGTGCTCGAACCCCGATTTCTATTCCATTTTGACCCACACATCAACTGGAGTCACTCATCCTGTGCGGGTGGCATTTGACGTCTCTGGGATGAAGGAAACTTACTGAAAAGCTGAAGTTTATCTATCTTTTTTCCATTTTAACCAATTTTGATTAAGATCTTCCTAAAAATCCATTTCATGTGGCCTGTCAGGGTACAGAGAACAGTATACTACTCAGTGATCAGTCTCCCCCCGGTGACCCGGGCCCTGAACTCCCTGTCCACAGGGGAGCGGCAGGGATGGAGAGGGCTCAGAGCCACAAACCGTCGTGGAGCGTGTCCTCCTGAGTGGGCGCACATGTGTGGAAAGGCGTGCACCATGGTGCTCTCCCCTCTTAGGTCCCATCCCACAGGTGCAGAAAAACTGGCAAATTCTCCTTTACCTAAATCAGTTTTATGTTATTCTTTTCTCCTTTTCTTTCTTTCTTGCAAATGTCTACATGTAGAAGTACCTTATGCTTGGTGATTGGAAAACACACCACCTTTCCGTAATTGGAGAGTCTCTTGGCATTGGCACTGGGGTTGTGTCGAAACGAAAGAAGCTTGATGACGCGTCAGGAGCATGTGTGACTCCCGCGCCTGCCCAGCCCCGGCTCACCCCTCAGTGCCGCAGTCAGAGCGTTTGATTTCTCAGCAAGGCCAGAAAGCCCAGGCAGCTACTGTTTTAAAAAATTAGATTGTCACATTAGAATATGTTTAGGTTTATGTGTGTTTGGAGGAGAAGAGGATGTTATTATTGTTAATTATTTTTATTCCATATTTTTCACTCTTACAGAAGCCCCCACAAGGCTGCCTGATTTCCTACCATAAATGACTTGTCCGTGGATTTTGTTTATAGCACGCAGCTCTGCTTAGTTGCCCAATAATGCAAAAAGCAAGAGTGCCAACAATGAACCTCTTCGGTCCATTCCTCATTTGGCATTTTAAGGGTAACAATGTGGGGATTGTGTTTTCACCCAGAGACATGAAGGCTCCTACTAGAGGAGAAGAAAGAGCAAAAGGCCAGCACCGAAGGAGAGGAGGAGCCTGCCGTTGACCCTGAGGACCGACAGAGGGAGGAGCCAAGGAAAGCAGAAGGGCTGTTGGCATCACGAGAGTTTCAGTGAGGAGCTGAGGACAGAAGGCAGGCTGCAGCGGGCTGAGGTGTGGGGCCAGGAGCTCTGTTCCGGGGTCCACTTGTGAAGGCGGGAAGAAGCGAGTTAGTGGAGGACCGGAGGCTCAGGCCCCAGGGAGGGACTCGCAGCGGCCTCTTGCTTGAGGACACGGAGCTCACAGATGTGGACTCAGGTGCTGCAGGTGCTGGGAGTTCCCACCTGCACTCCCCTCGAAGGTCTCCTGGGTGTTCATTTATTCTCTGGAAGGGCCACGGAAGCACCTTCGGTTTAGCTGCTCGACGGGTCCATAGATACAGGGACCCCTTTCCCCAGAGCTAAAGCAGTTCTATTGGGAGGCTCACGTTACAGAGACCTTTCTGCACTGCACAGGGTTGTCAGGAGAGAATGCTTACTACTCTCACCCCTCCTGACGGCATGGAGGGTCAGGACACCCAGGTCCCTTCGGATAGCTTGCAGCCATCATGGGTACACATCTGCAGAGCATGTGTGGCTTCATGGAAGGCCTGTGAAATGACCACGCACAAGGAAAACTCGAGGCATGGAATGTCCAGCCTGACTGTGTGAGCAGGTTGCTTATCCAAAGAGAAAATGGTAGATCCATGTGGACAGAGTACATGGCCAGACAAGCGGCAGGGAGAAGGCTGGGTGTGGGCAGCAAGGGCATCACGGGAAGCAGGAGGAGCAGCAGCCGTGGGCAGGCAGCAAATACAGCTGCATAGCATGCAGCAGAAACTCCCCTGGAAGAGGTGGATCCCCGTGCTGGAGAGGCCACCTCCAGGAGGAGACATGGAGACCATAAAAGGTACCAGTGGAAAAGGAGGAGGGAGAAAGGGAAATGAAAACAGAACAGAGGGGTGTCACGTTTCTGTTGACATTCAGTACACTTCAGATTGTATCCTGAGCTGTTGCCGGACCAAGGATTGCGGACTTCTGGCAAATGTAAGGCCTTAGCTTTGGCATCCCTGGCCTTGTAATTTCCCATCGTAGCTCTGTGTGAAGTTTTACTATGCAACATGCATTAAATGGTCAAGGGGGGAAAGAGCTCTGTGGTGTTCCAGTAAAGGAAAAGTTGGATCATCTTAATGCAATATGATCTTAAGGGAGCCCTGAGGATCCCCTGAAAAGGGCAGCAGTAAGGGAATCTGTGTCCTTGGAAACCCAGGTGCGTCCTGGGAAGGGTGAGAACAACCGTCAGTAGATCGTTGCCCATGTAGGTGAAAAATGATGTATGATTCCTCTTTCCTCCCTAAAAGACGTCGTTTCTTAGACCCGACCCTGCATGCACCACATGCTGCATGTCGCCCGGTCCTGCTCCTGGGTTTCACAGCAGATCCCATCTTGGAGGCTCCGAGACTGGTTCCTTAGGCTGTTCAGCCAGGATGAGTCCACAGTGCTCCTGTAGAGAAGCCGGAGACCTCCTGTGTCACACGCAAGAGCCGCCAGGCAGGGAATGGGGCTGTCCTTAGCCCCTCTGTGCAGCTCACTCACCGGCCAGACCGTGCACTGCTGTCGATGCACCGGGCTTCATTCATATAAGGCTGCTCTGACACTCCAAGCTGTGCACTTCACACCCTGAAGTTTCCTCTGCTGCCTGCTCATCTGCTCCTCCCTGTGTCTCGTCTCACTCTTGGCCCTGCTTCTCCTGCTCCAGTTCTGCTCTGTGATCCACTTTGGCATCCCTGCCACCACACTGTAACTGGAGACCAAACTTTGCACGACTTTAATCCTCTTAATTGTATTAAGGCTCTTTGTATGGTCTCCCAACAGTCAGTTCTGGAGAACATGGCATACGCCGTGAGAAGAATGTACATCCTGCCACTGCTGGGCGGTGCTTCATAGGTGTCCTGTAGGTGTAGCTGGTTTACAGTGTTCCGTGTCCTCCGTTTCCCGTTGGTCTTTGCCCTGGCATCCCACACAGCACTGAAGCCGGGGTACGGAAATCTCAGAGCCCCTTTGTCTTTCTTGGGGCTCTGTTGCTTCTTCGTACGTAATCGCTGCATCTCCCTCGTGGGTTTACCCTTTCATCTTTACAGAATGTCCCACTTTATCTCTAGTTACATATTTTTGTGTCTTAAAGCCTGGTCTGTTTCATTTTAGTGTGGTCTCTTTAGCTTTCTTATGGTTGCTGTTTGCATGATCTTTTCTCTCCTTTTAATTTCAACCAATTTGCATCTTTGAGTATAAAATGCCTCCTAAAGCTTGTGGTTGGTTCTTGTTCTTCTATGCCATCTGACAGTCTCTGCCTTTTGATTGGACTGTTTAATCCATTCACATTTAATGATACTATTGATATGGTTGGATTTATATTGACCATTTTACTTTTTATTTCCCATGTATCTTGTCTTTCTTTTCGCTTTTGTCTTTAATGAGTTCTTGCTGCTTTCAGTATTTTCTTTTTTTTTTAGCTTTCACAGTGTTAACTGTAGGTGTGGATCTCTTTGTATTTATCCTTAGAATGCACTGAGCTTCTTGCATATGTAAATTACTGTTTTTCAAGTTGGGGTGTTTCAGTATTATTTCTTTAAATATTTTCTCTGCTCTTTTTCTCTCTGTCGACTCTCTTCTCCTTCTGATACACCCAGTGCTCTTATGTTGATGTGCTTAATAGTGTCCCTCATTTCTCTGAGGATCTATTATTTCTCTTTTTTCCTCTGTTCTTCAGATTGTGTAATCTCATTGTCGCCAGCTAGCTTTAGTCCTTGCTTTTAGTAATAATGAAATTAAAACAAAAGCAAAAATCTACAGGAAAAAAGCTTTAGTTGGAAGGTTAGAGGGAAGCCAGGAGAGCTTAGGACACAAAGTACCCTATGTGAGGGGCGCAGCCAAGGCAAAGGCTTGAGACGGCCCAGCTGTGAAATACCTACAGTTGGGCCACAACACTATAACACCAGGAAACCTCTGAAAATGTTAAAGCATCAGAGAGAAGCTTCAGATTTATTTTAGAAGAAGATTGCTCACAAGAGCAGGGAGAGGGGTGAATTAAAGTCAGGAAATAAATTAGGAGGCTATGGCATCAGTTTAGGCATGAGGCACAGGCTTGAGCCAAGGCAGTGGTGTCAAGGGATCAGGAGGAGACGGAGAGGAGCGATCCAGATAAGAGGAAATCAAATATCTTTGTGACCAAATAAATACTGATCCTAAAGGGGAAGTGGGGGTCAAGGATGATTCAAAAGTTTGTCGTTTCACAACTGTTTCTCACTGTTGCTGTGTGTGTGTGTGTGTGTGTGTGTGTGTGTGTGTGTGTGTGTGTTGCTGGGGATCGAACCCAGGGTTTTGTGCATGCCAGGCAAGCACTTTACCACTGAGCTACATTCTTCGCCCCACCTGCTGTTGCCTTTCATGATAACATCATTGCTTTGATTTTTTTAAGAGATCAGAGTTACTTGTTCAGAACTCTTCATTTGCTAAGACACATCTTTGTCACAATATATAGTAGGATCTGCCCTTCTTCCTTGCCCTCTTTTGACAACTTCATAGACAGTGAAGCTAGCACCCAGAAAACAGGGATGCCTCCCTCAAGGCTTATGCATACCTAAGGTGTAACATCCTTGCCACCAACCAAGGCAGCAGAGTATGTCTGTGCCCTGATACAGAAGAAAGAAATTGTACTCACAACTCCTGATGCCCTATTATTTGGAAAAGTGGGCTTCCAGGAAAGAGGCTCTGACCAATTAAATTTACAAATGTATCTTACACAATAGTAATAAAAACAGCATGGTACTGGAACAAAAATAGATACGTGGGCCAATGGAACAGAATTGAGGACACAGAAACTTCTCCAGACATATTCAAATACATAATCTTTGACAAAGGATCCTAAAGCATACCTTGGAGGAAAGATGGCCTATTCAACAAATGGTGTTGGGAAAACTGGTTATCCATTTGTAGAAGAATGAAACTCAACCCATATCTCTCACCATATACTAAATTAAAATCAAAACGTATCAAAGATCTAAACATTAAAACAGAAACATTAGACCAGACAAAATAGGTAAAACACTTGAAGATGTAGGAAAGGGAAAGGACTTTCTAAACAGAACCTCAATTGCACAGGAAATAGTAACAAGAATCAACAAAAAGAGTTATATTAGACTAAAGAGCTTCTGTACAGCAAAAGGGTCAATTAGTAGAAGAAAAAACCCACAGAATGGGAAAAAAAATCTTTGCCAGCTACTCTTCAGACAGAGGGCTAATATCTAGAATATACAAAGAACTCAAAAAAATTAAACCACCTAAAATCAATGACCCACTCAAGAAATGGGCTTGAGAAATCAACAGATACTTCACAGTGGAAGAAATACAAATGGCCAACAAATATATGAAAAAATATTCAACAGCTTTGGCCATTAGAGAAATGCAAATTAAAGCAACTCTAAGATTCCACCTTACCCCAGAAAGAATGGCAATCATTAGGAAGTCAAACAATAACAAATGCTGGTGCGGCTGTGGTGAAAAAGGAACCCTCCTACACTGTTGGTGGAAATGCAAAGTAATACAACCATTATGGAAATCAGTATGGAGATTTCACAAAAGCCCCAACGTAGAAATCCCATACAACCCAGCTTTTCCCCTACTAGGTATCTTCCCCAAAGAGCTACAGACATACTACAGTGATACCTGCATACCAATGTTTATAGCAGCACAATTCATAATAGCTAAATGCTGGAAACAGCCTGTATACCCATCAACAGATAACTGGATAAACAAAATGTGCTATCTATATATAATGGAATACTATTCAGCTATAAAGAAGAACAAATTAGAGTCATTTATAGGAAAATGTATGGACCTAGAAAATATAATGTTAAGTGAAATAAACCAGACTCGCAAGCTTGAATATCGTATGGTATCCCTCATTTGAGTGAGGCAAAATACAAACAAAAGAAAATGGTAAACAATGGATACAAAAAGGCAAAGGGGCAGATCTAAGCCAATAGGCAGAGGGTCCAAGGGAACAAGAAGAGGGCAAAGGGGGAGGGGAATGTGAATTCAGAGGAGTAAAGACATCCTAAAAACAAGAACCTAGTAACCCAAACTTAAAACAGTAACATGTACACTAGGTACTACAGTCAACTTTATGTAGTTACAACTTAATACTGCAGCTGTGTAGTTGTTTAAATTGCTCGTTGTTATAAGCAAAAGGCACAATGCATTATGGTCTGCAAGTTTGTGTAATTTTGGATAAACTTTAATAAAAATATATAAAACAAATACATCTTAAAGCTGCTGACTCCCACCCAACCTTTTGCTCAAGTAGCTAAAGAGGAACAGAACCTGATTTGCATTGAAGCTTTTTGTCATAAACTAGGACAAGTCATGCCTTTGGTTTCCCCAAGTCTGTTGTCCATTAGCGGGGATAAAATGATCAGTGTAAATAGGCAGTTCTTGACTGGGGCTGTAACTCACTGGTAGAGCACTTGCCTGGCATGTGCAAGGTCCTGGGTTGGATCCTCGGCACCACACACACAAAAAATGTTCTAAACTTTTTAATTAAAAATAAAAAGGCCCATTCCTGAAAGACCTTTTAATCCCTTCTAGATGTGTCACTGCCCAGAGTTCAGCAAACTGTGATGGTCCCCAGGCAGGTCGTGGGCTCCAGGGAGGTCTCAGCACAAGCCCTGCTCCCCAGAGAGCTGCGCTTAAATGCCTCGCGTGGCCGGCCTGGTCCCCTTGGGCCATGTCATCCATGTGTGCTGCCATAAGATGCCTGGTGAGGCTGACGGGAGGAGCAGGCAAGGCTGCTTCCTAGGCTAGATTCCACTTGGGAACAGATGCCCATGATTTCCTGTTATATGTGAGATGACAGATCCAGAAGATCTAAAAGTAAGGACATTTCTCTTGGACCCTCACGTTAGTGCCACGGGTTTTTACTCCACGCACTGGCTAATCTAAAGCAGCCTCTGGATTTAATTGAGATCGTTTTTTCTAAGAGGAGGGTGAACCTCCCATATGCACATGGCTTCCTCACCCTCCAGACACTTAGCAGCCAACATAAATGTGTTTTCATTTTGGACGGAAATGCAGGTGGTCTCCAAATGTCTGAAGGTCTATCTCCTTAATCAACATTGGCAGGAGAGTAGTCTTGCCTCATACTTCCAGTCCAGCCCTGGGCACCTCCCTTCCAGAAGAGACACTTCCGGCCCAGCCCTGAGCACCTCTCTTCAGAAGAGTCACTTCCCTTCCAGAGCTGGCCACTTCACAAAGGACAACAGGGGCAGAAGAAAGGGCCCCATCTGCGGGCTCTGCTTGTCTTGCTCCTGGTCCCCTCGTGATGACCCTTTCCACCCTCTCCGACCAGGACATACTTGGAGTAGAAACATAAATGCAGTCAGCTACAGACTGTCAAAATCATAAATGCGTTCACTAAATAGACAGATACGTGAAACATAAGGAGGAAGACGGTGGGAGATCACTGCAGTGACACCTGCAATAAATTTAAGAAGAACAGCGATTCCAGAGATGGAGGAGGAGGGAGATGAATGATGACCTGGGGGAGAGAAGACAGTCATAGGCAGGAAGGAGTGAGCCGATGTGTTTGGCCTGAACATGAAACGCCAGCTGGAGGATAAAGGAGACGCAGACGCACAGCACCTGACAGGGCCAAGAGCTGGAGTTTTTGTTTACTATAAGAGACAGCTGGCAGTCACGGTGAGGAATCTGAGAGGAGAGGTGATGATAAAAAAATGTGGTTCGATAAGTTAAATAATGGCCAACCGAGGGATACCATAGTTTTTTTTAAATGCTTTTGAAGAATTTTTATTTACACAGAAAATGTTTGGTGATGTCGTAAGAAGCAAAGGTGGATGCAGAATTTTATCTACAAAATAATTTCAGTTATGTTACATAGACCTAAAAATACATAGAAAAAGAGCCCGGAAGAAAACAGACTGAAATGTGATCATTGTTATCTCTTGGTAGTCAGAGTAGAGATTCTTTTTTAAAGTTGAAATACTCAAGTGTTCTACAAAGAATAGATTGTTTTAAAATCTAAAGGAAATTCCATGCTATTTTGAAAGCTTCATCAGAGGAACCCATTTGGATGTCAGTTGGAGCTGATGAGGCCGGATGGCGGCAGAACAGTGTCCACGTGACGGGGTGGAGTCCTGTTCTTATGCCGTGGAAGGGAGAGAAAAAGAAAAATGGGGGCTCAGCTCAGAGGAATAAGAGAAGGGACACCATGAGGTCGCATATTACATATTCAAAGATGACAACCAAAGCCAAATGTCGCAGGAAGGATGAAGCATTACCCATAATTAAGTTGAAAACAGAGAGGCTTGGGCACAATTTAATTCTCTGTGACCCTTTTGTTTTAGGTGTTCGTGGCATATGAAGTTAAGCCAAGGGCTTTCATTTGAAATATCAGCAGAGGAACCCTTCATAGATTTTCTCACGGAGGGCTTCAGTTTGCTGAATTTTTTAATGTTAAATATCTGAGGCCTGCTAAAGACCCAGTCTTGTCTTGGTACGTCCAACTCTGCATCTCATCATCAGCTAGTGGATGTTTACTGAACACTTTCTCTGTGCAGGCTATCAGCCCTTAAAAACTAGTGGAGAAAAGAAGATATTTATACCCACTACTATAGAAAAGAAAACTATGACGGAGCCTAGAAGACAAAGATAGGTGTATAATTCTGGGCGTCTTGGCAACGTATTTGGTAGCATCACCTCTGGGAACTTACTCACCATTATTCTTCAGTGTATACTTCCACTAGGCTGCCTCTCTTCCCAGCTGACCACACTCTATTAATTAGGATTGCTTTCACTATGTGTATCTATGAATGACTTACATTATAAGGACAATGATTGTCTTCTTATCAAGTCCAAAGGTAGATGATCTCAGAGTTGGTCAAGCGAGTTGGTGATTGTCACTGGGGTCTCAGGTTAGTCTCAGCATATATTAGCATAAGTCATTCTTAGCATGTTAATTTTCATCTCCATGTGAGTTGTCTCACGGTAACAAGATGTCTGCTGTAGCTCCAGACATCACATAATGTTCATATTTAGGAAGGAAGAGAAAAGAATGGTGCTAGCAAATTTTTCTCTTCTGTTTGTCCCTTTATCAGGAAGGCAGAAGGCTTCCCAGAAGACATCCTACTCCCTGACCCAGACTTTGTTGTACAATTCATTTGGCCAGAAGTGCATCACACGGTTACCCTAAGCTACAAAGAAGGCTAAGAAAATGGATATGAGCCTGCTCTGGTCTCTAGCGCTGCACTGTCCAGTATGGGAGCCACTAGCTTTGTGTGACTCTGAGTACTTGAAATGTGAACAGTGCAACTAAGGCTCTGAGCCTCTGATTTTAAAGAACTTAATTTAAATTTTAAAATGGAGCACTAAAAACAATTTATCCATTATATACACCATTAATTTTTTGGCAGGACTACATTTCACTCTACATTGCACAGCATATTATTATTAGCTGTGTCATTGTTTCTAATATGACAGATAAATATTTAATTGACCAATTTTGCCAGTATGGATAGAAATATTAAAGGACAATAATTTTTTGGTACTCAATTTGGTTTAAGTATTTTTGCATTTCATAGTTGTAAATCTCATCAAACAAATACAGATCGTTTCTAATGTAAATTCAGTATCTCAATTGAGATGTGCAATAAGTATAAACTGTACAAAAGAGTTCAAAGATTTAATATAAAAAAGTAAAATATTTAAATAATCTTATAAATATCCATGACAATGCTGAAGCTATAATATTTGGGATATATTGGGTTACATAAAATATATTATTAAAATGAATGTCACCTATTTCTTTGCACATGTTTAATATATCTACTAGAAAAGTTGTATGTATGATTTGCATCATATTTTTATTGGAGCGCGCTGGCCTGGCATGAACGGAAGACAAAGGTGAAGAGAAGGGGCGACAGTGGTTAGGTTAGCCAACTGGAAGTGCTTCTCATTCATACTTCCGGCTGAAGAACGCCTCTGCTCTCCACAGGATGACCTGGCCCAGAGTGCTGCTCTAAGTCTTAACTGTGATGTATTGTTGAGCCTTCTGCTCTTGTTGTTAATTGGGCATCAGACAAGCTCTAGCTGGGCTTTAAGCAAATCTCTGCCTGAGGCCGACCTCTTCCAAAACTCACCTTTAACCACTCAGTTTAGCATTTTATGCCTACTTATTTGCATTTAACAAACATTGGTTGTATACTGAAATGAATGTGAAGGAAGGCAAGAATAAGGTTAATAATCTTTCCAGGAGGAGACATGAAAGGTTTCCCAGAGGAGGTGGTACTTGAACTGAAATTAGAAGGATAAATGGGAGCCTGCTGTGTGGGAAAGGGGATTCTGAACCCAGGAGGCAGCATTGCAAAGGTAGGGAAAGACAGATGTCCTGCTTTGGGATTCTGTGAAAAACTTTATGTAGCTGGAGTAAAGATTGCTTGGAATTGAGGCTAGAAAAGCATTTTATTCTCCACATTTGAATGATCATTTAGCTGAGTATAGAATTCTGTGTTGATACATGTTCATTCTCAATACTTTAAAGATGACTGTTCTTTTCTCTTTTTCATTTCCTTGTTGTTACTGGGATGTGTGCTACCAACATAAGTGACATTCCTTGGTCGGCAATGTACATTTCCGCTGGCTCCTTTTAAGATCTTTTGTCTTTAGTCCTGTTAGTATCACATATGTCTAGTGAAAAAAGTTTTGTTTTAACTGTTCCTGGTTAAGATTTATTGTGCTCTTGGATATCAAGATTCATATATTTATTATTTCTGGAAAATGTAGAACTATTACTCCATTCTTTCTATTCACAGCTTTGGAAACTCCCATTACACATGTGTTGGACCTCATTACTCTCATGATTTTCTACCTCTGTGTGTGTGTGTGTGTGTGTGTGTGTGTGTGTGTGTTGGTGTGTGTGTCTTTGCATCAAAAAGCACCTGATGCCAAATACTTATGTATTTTTCAATTAGTTGAATTAATACTTGTTTTAAAGCCATCTTAAAATTTAGGTTTATATTCCTGCAACAACACAAAACTTTGAATGTAAACTAAGACAGCTCATTAGGCATCGTGTTCCACCGATCCCTTCATGGTTAATTATATCACTTAGATGGTCAGGGAGTCGAGCAGTCAGCAAAGGAGGCTCAGAGGGACAGTCAAAGGCATCAAAAAGGAGTACAGAGATATACGCCAAAATGCCAGAAAAGAAAATGTTAGTGATTAAGGAATATTTAGATACAGCAGAGAGGCAAAGATACCTGAGAATTGAAAACCATGTACTGTGATTGCCAGTTAGGAGGTAACTGGTAACTGTTATGTTCTACCTTTCATTTTTTATGGCACTTATTGATTCTTTCTCAGCCACTAGGATTAGCAGAAAGCAGAGAAAATGGATACCAAAAATTATTTGGTTTTGCGGAACTGGAGATTGAACCCAGGGCCTTGCCCATGCTAGGCAAGTGCTTTCCAGTTGAGACTCAAAAACTATTGAATGCCAAGATGTATCATGTACAGGTACAAAATAACCGTGTTGATTATGATCATTATGTATACAATGTACCAATACATGTTCTTGGTAAAAATTAAAAATTTAAAAAAAAAAAACTATTGAATGATTGATTAATGGATTTTATTTTGGGGATTGGAAAACATATGAAAATAGCCTTCTGCTAACCATTATTTTTATGGGAGGGACAAGAAGTAATGGATTCAAGAAACAAGAAAAGCAATTTTAAATTGAAAGTAATTTGGAAAGGATACGAAATCTGGAAGTCAGACAATTTGACCCAGAGCCAAGTTTCCCAGGCAGTTTATGGTATCTTCTTCAGTGTTGTAGATGAATGGGCAGCTATTTAGAAGGGTTAATTGGAAATCTCAAACTGTTCTTCCAACAAACACAGACTTGGACCATGTGGCCTTCCAGTCCACTCTGGCCAGTTTCCCTTCGTTCTAGTCCTGTGCAGTGTTATTCATACCTAAGGCATCAGAGAAGAAAAGCTGTTTTTTCAGATCAGTTACCTCTTTTGCACCTGACAAAGAGGTAATGATCATTTCAGTGCTTCCTCAGCCAAAGACTAATGTAGCCAGTGCCCTCAGGAGCAGGCTGTGTGGCCTCATCACTAGAGCACATTTATTTAGTATGCTTGCTATGTCTGTCAGTCCATCTGTCTAAGTAACTGGCTTTGGGCAATGCAGAGGCATCTATCATTACTGGTTCTTTAACAAAGTTGTGGGTTAAATCAACCCAAGAAAGATAATTTCTTCCTCAACCTCAATTCCAGTAGATACAAATGAGTTGGAAGGGGCATGGGAAAGGGGAGAATGTCCAAGATTTATACATTGTAGGAATCTTATGCTCTTGGCTGCAATGTTGATTTTTGCATCAGTTCTGAAATGAATTTTCCTGATCATTTGCTTTCTGTGCCATTTTCACTGTTGATGTTGCTGCTTGGCTTGCACTGGGCCTGAGCTTGACTTGGGTCCATACGTCTGGAAAGCATAGTACAGTTTGCTCTCTTTCTACACATCCTGCTCTCTTAATAAAAATGTTCCTTTTTTCCCTTTAATACAGAATGGTTGATCGCAGCATTTGGTAGCAGGGCAAAAACTGATAATTTAGTTAAAATGAGTCACTTTTGCACCAGACTGGGAGCCCCATGACTCATAATTATAAGTTCAAAGACTGGTTGTTTGCAGCAAAAGGAAGCCCAGCTAGAGGGGCTTTCAGCCTGCTCACTCTTCCATTCCATATATCCAGAGAGCAAATTACTGCCCCAGGCAACGCCGAGCTCGTTAGTGAAGCCGGGAGGCGCAAGGCTAGGCAGGGAGGCCAGTCCTCCTAGCCAGCGTGCCAGCTACCAACAGTTAGCACAGCCTGAAGCATCTGCCAGTGGAGGTTTTCTACCACAGAGGAAGCCCGATCTGAGTTTTTAAAGCAAATTAAATTTAGTTTCTTCTCCATCATGCTACTTAACTTTTTAGCGCCCTTTCCTTCCTCCTTGTCTTCCTGCCATGTAGCAGATGGGGGCAGTTAGGGCCCCGCACCCTTGGCATTGTTTCCCACAATCCAGTTCTGCTCTGGGCTTAAAGAAAAGAAAGGCTTTAAAAACAAAATAGTGAGCTATTAATGCAAGTACTGAGAGAGAAGCTGCTGGTGGGCTGCTGCACACGGAGAGAGCAGGCAAAGAAAGAGGCAGACAGCACAGCAGGAGCCAGAGGCCAGGAGGAGATGAGGTGGAGCGTGGCTGCCACCAGCCGCCCTCAGATGTCACTGGCTCCTGTGTTGCACCGCGGGTGACGTGACAAGCTGCGCCCTGTCCCCAGTGGCGCACACCTTGAACAGAACCTCCAGTGGATCCTGAAGTGTGACATGGCTGAGAGATTAGAGCAGGGTTTGGCGGTGGAGGAACCATGATTTGGAGGGACAGTGCTGCTGCAGGGACCCAGTGGCCGTCGGGGGACATGATTTGACCCGGGCTCCCAATCAGGTTATCTAAAATAAGAAAGAGCTGCTTCAGGCCTTTGCTTCCACCCGCCATCAGCCAGGATCAAAACTCCTTCCTTGGTGTTTGTCAACGTCGATACATGTTCTTTTTTTTATATTTAACAGAATAGTTTTATTATGACAGACCAGAGAACTCAAAGGGGCACACCCCAAATGCTCATCCATAAGCAGAAACACTCTCCAGCTTTGAGGGTTTTGAGAAACAATTTCCCTTGATCTCTCTCAGGTCTTTATATTGCTGTCGCACTTCTCGCTGTTCCAGATCGTGTTCTCCTGATGGTGCAAGATGAGGGAGAGAAACAGCATTTATGAAAGGTCTGCTGTGAACTAGGGGCACCGTGTATTTTTCCAAGTCAATTCCTCTAATCTTCCGAACAGCCAATGAAGCAGACATCATTAGCCCCATTTTGCAGATGAGGACACTGAGGATACCACCTACTTACAGGCTCAGGAACTGCAGGCTCACCTGTTGCAGGGGCTTCCTTCACAGTGTCTGCTTCCCAAACCCTGAGCCACTCTGTGATCAGTCATCCTTTCCTCGGGATGAACTCAGTCTCCACAAACTCACTTCAAGAGGTTGGGCGCTTAGTTTCACTCAGTATTTGTTCTTGACTGCCTGACCCACGTCAGGAAGTAGTCACAGGATATATTCACACCACACCTTTTAGAACCTGCTTTCAGTTAGGTTTTCACACCCAGAATGCCCAGTACGCTTTTCACAGACTGACGCTTCCCTTCTCAGAGACTGTGCCTGCTCCCAACCCAGCTTTTCTGGGGTGCGGGAGCTTCAGCGTCTGTGTCATTACTTTTAATGTCGAGCTGGCAGGTGTACGGGACTGGAGAGGCGATCGGATCGTGAGAACATCAGCCTCCTCTTGGGTTCATTGCTGAGTGGGCCAGTAGAGGTGGGGCCTAGTCGGAGGAAGCGGGTCGTGGGGGAGGACCCTGGGGACTTTATCTATTCCTGACCCCTTCTCCTCTAGCTGCTTCCTCTGCTCATTGATTCTTGGCGTCCCTGAGTTGAGCTCTTTTCCCCTCCGTGAGATTCCCACCTTGGAGCCAGCTGACCATGGACTGAGACCTCAGAAACCATGGGCCAGAGTAAACCTCTTCTCCTTTAAGTGGCAGGTATTTTGTCCCAGCAGAGGGACTGCTGACTAATACAACGTCCCACCCCACAGCCACCCCCCTCTCCTGCCCCCACCCCACACGTGCACACCCGGGCCGATCCGTTCCACTCCCACGGGAAAGACAAGGACCGGAGGAATTAGGCAATGCGCTCGAGACCAGGCCCTAGTACAGCACGTCTCTATAGTAGTTCCTTCCCCTGAACTTTTGTCAGGAAGTCAGCTGGCTTCCCAGGAAACAAGAACTTTCATTCAGAAGTTCCCTCCACGAAGCTCGCCTACAGAAATAATCCAGAATGCCTGTGTGAGAATCGCTTCCTCACGGAGGTCCTCTTCTGATCCCTTTCTGTCCTCCCTTTTCACAGAGCTAATAGTATATTTCTTTGCTTCTCTTGTCTGTCGCCTTCAGTAGAATGTAAATTCTGCAAAGGAAAGACGCCTCAGTCCACCACCATATTCCAAGCTCCAAGAACAGTAACTGACATAAAGTGGGCTGTAAATACTTGTTGAGATGATTAATTAAATGTGAAATAGCATTTATGCACCAAGACACTACTGCAGTATTATTTACATAGCTCATATATAAAACAATGTAAATTTCCAATCTTTGCATGGCCTATAATGATGATATATTACACAGCTATAAAAAGTAATATTCATGAAGATTTTAATGACTTATAAAAAAGATGACAAGATAGTGTTAAGTAAACTATAAACAGGCTACAAAATTGTGTGCATATTATCATCTGAACTACGTAGTAAAACATCTCAGGAAGGACAGGGGAGGGGTTATGAGGGTTTTTTTTTTCGTGCTTCTTTACAGCACTCTGTATTTCCCAAAATGTCTGCAAGGAGCAAACTATACCTCGACCATTAGAAAAACTGAAATAATACCTTTTGCCTGTTGTACCTCACCAGGCAACCAGCTCCACGTGGGAGTTGACATCTGGAGGACTTTCCTTCAGGGCTGGCTGCGTTTCTCTCTGAACTCCGAGAGGACACTGTGGAAAAGGAAATTCCACAGAAACCTCCCCGAACGACCTAATACACGTGACTCCTCGGGGAACATGTTGCTCTGTTGAGAAAGTGCAAGGCAAATAGATTAATATTTGCATGTGGCAGTTAGTTTTGCTCCCTTTAGAAATAATTATTTAGCAGACTAAAATACAAGAAATAAAAGCAAAACAAAACAAATCCTGACCACACAACTGCAAACCTAGTGAGAAAGAGTGAAGGGCAGGGGAAGGGCAGGGAAGCCAGGTCCGTGGGAGGGAAGGGCCAGCGTGACACCTCTGAATGTGGGTGTGGAAAGGAAGGACCTCAGTCCTGGGCACAGTCTTCACAGAGGAGTGCGTGGCTTGATACTCGAAGGCCTTGATCCGCAAGAGCACCAATCCAGGACCCAGCCGTGGACCTGCTTGCCCCAGGACTGGAACTCCCCCCTTCTTTTCTCCATTCTCTCAGCACTGGAGAAGGAGCAGTGCCTACATAGACCAACCTTTGTGAGCTTTCATTCTGTCCAAGAGATGCGGACTTGTGGTTTCAGATGGACCAGAAGGCATAAAACAGAAAAATAGGGTAGGAGACCATTGGGTTGGGCAGGATGGTGATACAGGAGCTGAGCCCTGAATAATGAGTTGATAATTGTAAAGATCCAAGGAGAGAACATTCCAGACAGAGAAGCAAACAGGAAGTAGAGAGGCCCAAAGGCAGAATTCATACTGCTGTGCAAGGCCAGCAAGCAGGACGCATGCGCAGAGGAGACCTGGGTGGGGCGTGCAGAGCGGTGGGTGTCAGGAGCTCTGCTCCCGCCGGGCCAAGGAGTCGGGGCTCCTTCAGGTTTGGGGGTTGCCATGGGAAGCCCCTAGAGAGCTTAAAGCAGACAGTGGCTCAACTATGTTCTTGAAAGTCCACTCAGACAGCCCTGTGGAGGATCTGTCTCAGGAGGGGAAGGTGCGAGCCGGCGAAGCAGGCCAGAGATGGTCCAGGTGGTGAGTGGCAGTGACCGAAGCTAGCGTAAAACAGAGACGAAGAAGAGCTAAGAAGTGTGAAGCAGGTTTTCGAAGGGTGGCTGACAAGAGCGCTGGTGAAGCTAATGTCACACTTAGGTTGAAGACCCGAGGAACAACTTAGGACTTCGTGCTTCAACAAATGCTGCCATTTACTAATATGGCAACAATTCAGGGAAGCAACTTGGGGTAGAGTTTGTGATGGAGTATGAAATGTGTGGGTTAACTTTGAGCCACCAGTTAGACATAAAAGTAGGGATTTTGAGTGAAATCCCTCCAAAGAGAAGAGAGGGATGAAGATACACATTTTGGAGCCATTTGTACTTAATACACTTGTACTTAATACACAGTAAAGCCATGCAACTGAATGATGAGACGCATGCCTTGGGCTGAGTCCTCCTGAGCTACTGTATGGGGGCATTGGAAAGAGAAGCCAGGAAAGTAGGGAAATTGGGAGGGAGCAGTGTCTAGAGGCCGGGAAAGGAGGCGCTCCTGGCAGGAGGGCTGTGCCTGTCGGGATAGCCCAGGCTATGCTCTCAAAATGGTCAGCACCAAGTCTCAGTGGCTCACGACGAAATGTAAGTCCCATTCACGCCACACAAACCCCATGGGCCAATGGAGTCCCAGGCCTGGGCTGATGGTGACCCTGTCACCAGATTCAGGCAAGAGAAAGAGTGGAGAACTGTGTGGAGCTCTTCACGCCGAACCAGAAAGTCACCCAGGTCACCACCACCCACACCCATGGCCAGCAGTGGTCACATGCACCTCCCTAGCCGCACTGCTCTGCCCCTCGCTTAGAAGTCAAGGGACATAGAGAAAACTGACCACTGGCTCTGGTGACGCTGGGGTCCCTGGGAGTCTCAAAAGGGCCGTCTCAATGGAATGGAAGGGAAGCGATGCCACAGGAGAGAGTGGAGGGAGGCTTTGGAAATGCTGAATGCAGAAAAGGCTGTTGAGTGTTTTCTGTTAAAAGGGCCAGAGAAGTGGAGAGATAACAGGAAGATGAACGGGGTAAAGGGGAATATTCTTAAGAGAGTATTTCTCCCCTGAGGATCTCAATGTCCTACTCTGCCCATCCCACTAGGATAGATAAATTCTTCCGCTATTTCACCCATGACCTCAAGGCCTTTGAAAGTGACTGTTTCACCCTTTTCCTTTCTACAAATTCAAATACATCTACATCCATATTCAACCAGTTCAACAAGGATTTTTACATAATGGCACTGTGCTGATAGAAACAGTCCAAGGAAGGATAGAAATTGCTCAGGCAGGGGAGAAGGGATTTGGGAAGAAGCAAGGCGGGGAGGGGAATTGGAGAGCTCTGGCCCACGTGGAGGGCTGGCCTTTGGTAAGAGGGCCGGTGCTTTGCCATTGTTAGCAGCTGGGTCTCCTTGAGAGTGCACAGAGAGACTGGTGGGGACCCTGGGATGCCCCGTCCAGCAGCCCTTCTGGTTGCATCTGTTTTCTCAGTGCAATGGGGCCACTCCTGTGCAGTGGCCCGGCTTGGGGGTTGGGGGGCAGGAGCAGCAGCAGCCACCCTCCCTTCCTGCATCACTAAACTGTAATTTCCTGCCACCTTCAGATCCTCCCACTGTGTTAAGTACTTCTTTCACTCAAACACCTCGCTGCGGGTAGGTTTCTGATGACTCATTATTACTTACGATGGCAATTATAACTCTTTTTTACACTCTCGCTTTTTATAGTGTGTTCCATATTTATTCATTCATCCTGTCAGAGACTTCTAAATGAATGATTCATAGCTGCCGTTTTCTGTGTTCTTTATTTTTATTATAAAAATGTATACACAGAGAACCGCATAGAGATACGTACACAGTTTAGCAAGTATCATTTAAGAAAAACAGTTTCGCCAGAGACGTCTCATCCTGGCCCATCCATCAGCCAGCAAGGGTCGTTTGGAATTTCTGCTGTGTTCCAGGCAGTGAACTGGGAGCTGAAATGTTTTAGGGGTGGGGAGACATGCCCTTATCAAGGTATACAGTCGATCCAAAACAGAGATGTGTACACAGAAGCCCCTGCTGTTATTAATCTTCACACTAAGACAGAGGCACCGTTCGCTTCATTATATCAATGAGTAGCCTGGGCTCGGGGCTATGGAAGTCACAGCCCAGCCCTGCAGCTAGTGATTGAAACCAGAACTCAGACCCGAGCCTTCCAACTCCAAATCCTACCTCCCTTTCCCAGCCACTGAACAAGCATGACAGAAGAGCAGGTCCCACCGAAGCATCTTCTTTGGTCATTTGAGCAAGGGAAGGTACTCGGCTAGCCTGTGGGAGACTCCTGGGGCCCTTGCCTGGGGAAACCTGTGTAGGCAGGGAACTGGGGGCCATGGAGTCTGGTCCTAGTGGTTGGGCCCAAATTCCCCTCACAGCCAAAGGAAACCCACGGTTCCCGCAGGTAGTCTGCAGGCTCTACCCAGGGCCCTTCTGCAGCCTGAGGCCTTGCCATCCCGGCCCAGTTCCTCCAACTCCTATTCCTCCTTTCCCTGCGGAGCCTTCATTAAAGCCAAAGAAGAAAAAAAGATTGCCACCTCACACACACAGACACACACACACGCACGCGCGCACACACACACACACACACACACACACACACAAAGTGTTGGAGTCAGATAAAGCCAGGATCGAGTTATGGCTTTGCCACCTGCTAACTGTTGACTCAGAGTCCCTTTTAATCTGTTTCAACCTCAGTTGCCTTACCTAGAAAATGGGCCCAGTACTACCTAGTTGATAGGATCATGTCAAGAATTAAATGCAACCATATATGTAATGCATCTAGCACATGGACAGTTCTTGATAAGCTTAGTCCATCACCATCATGGATATTGCTGTGAAGACTGAGTTAATTTTTGGGTTTTCTCATTGGTGTATGTTTGCAGTACATAATAGTCTTATTCATTCTGAGGAATTAGTACATGCATATAACACACCTTTTTTTTTTTTTTTGAGACAAGGTCTTGCTATGTAGCGCAGGGTGGACTTGAACTCACTTTGTAGCCCAGGTTGGCCTCGAACTCACAATAATCCTCCTGCCTCAGCCTCCCAAGTTCTGGGATTACAGGCATTGTGCCAGCACATCCGCCACATCTTGATTGTTTTTTGTCTCTTTACGCCCTTACCTCCTCGCTTCACCTGATCCCTTTGCCTGTCTTCAAAAGGTCTGCTCTCTTGTTTCCCACCATCTCTCCTTTAGTTTATTCATTTATTTATTCATTTATTTATTTATATTTGAGGTTTCTCATAGGAGGGAAACTATGCAATATTTAATTCTGTGTCTAACTTATTTCACTTAGCATTATGGCTTCAAGTTGTGGTTTGAAGAAAAATGGATGGAACTCCAGTTTATATTTGTAAAGTATGGAACAGTTCCTGTCATATGAAAGTACACACAAAAAATAACTTTCCCCTACTCTTTTTCCCCCAAAGGATGAACATTAGCATATTTAAACTCCGCTTTGCATTATACTTACTTCCAAGCTAGGGAAATAGAATTTTACTTAAATCCACATGCATTTCGGAGAAAGAGCAATTGTGCTACTGAGCTAACATGTAATTCTTTAATTCTCTTTTTAAAAACACATGAAAAGAAGTTGGAGAACAGTGGGCTCCATTCCTAATTTAGGCCTAGATAGGAAACTTGCCTCCTTTTTCAGTAAACAAGCCAACAACACTCTAGCTACCATCAGTGAAGCACAGGCTGGCCCAGGAACTAGGCACGTGGTGGTGGCAGCCAGTCAGCGGGACCCTGCTGACCACATCCTTCAGGAACGGTCCAAGACATCTTAGATTCAGGGAATGAAATCTGTGTTTTCAGTTTCTTCCGAATTTGAGCTCGTCCTAAACTAAAGAGAAATGAGTCTTTCTGTTCAGCGGGGCTGTCCGTCAACCGCCCTTCCACTCGCAGTTAGGACGTCCATGTCCTGCCGCCCAAATTCCACGGAATTAGACCCCGAGGCTTTTCTCACCGCATCTCTGGGCTAACGTCAGTAGAAAAGACCTAGGAGGTGCAGGGTGGCCCGGAAGCAGGAGCCACAGCATGCTGTCTTATTTAATGGAAACGTTGCCGGCCTCCAGATTCCTGAGTTCACTCCAAATCCCAGAAATGCCAGCGTGACCCAGGCTGCTTTCCAAGCTCCGTGCCTGCGTCTGTCCATGAGTTTCTCCATGCAGCCCACATGGGCACTTGGTCTTGAATGAGAGTCCTCGGAACTCTCCAGAGAAGCTAAGCTTGGAAAACGAGTGCTTCCTCCAGGTGACCTTGAAGACCGCTGCCTGGAGGTCCGATGTTGCTTTAGTTGCTGCCCTTCCCTCAGAGCCTCCGGCCACCCACTCACTTGACACGCAGGTCTTTCTTCGCCTGCTCCAGGGGGAGCCCAGGACAGCTGCAGCAGCAAGAGAATGAGTCACGCGTGGCTACCAAGAGGAGGAAAACACAGTTTGTGCCCTCGATCCCACCCAGCCCTCAAGGTCTCACCCTGGGCCTGTGTGGGATGCTGGTGGGCTGTGTGATTTCTGGCACCAGGAGCCAAGAACCCGTTTGATTTATTTAGATGTGGTGCCACCATTGGGTGGGTCTCCAAAGGTTTACGTGGCTTTCCACTTCAGATTTTCCCTTCACTCTCCTCCCGAGAGGGCCTGCCAGGCTTGCCATGCTTTGGCCTGGTCCAAGCCAGCCGTGAGATCTCTTCTAATTAAAGGTTCCTTTCTGACATCTTCCATTTGGCAGCCTGGGAAACTCCCTGGCAAGTCCTAATCTGAGGACGCTAGCCCGGGTGATGGCACATGATTGAACACAGGCCTCTGCAGAGCCTTGGGCACTACCCTGTTTCAGAAGTTGTCAGTCAAAGACAGGAAGTAGATGAGAGGGGTGTCCTTGGTCACTCCAAGGGACCTGATCTCTGGTCTTCACATCTGTAGTCACTTTGGCCGTGGCTAAGTGGTTTTGTCTTCCCCTCATCCTCAGATTCCATATCCTGCTGGACCCGCCCAGCAACCCCTTAAATTGTAGCTGAGCTGCTTCTGGCCCCTGCAAGTAAACAGAACCATGACAAATGGCACCACTTCCCATGGTGACCGCCATTGGCCTGGTGGCAGAGGACTCCTCGATATCTCACAGGCACTTCCTTCAGGACCCAGCAGCCGGGGCAAGGACACTGCTGCTCTCTGGGGGAGGGAGGGAGACGCATCACCCACGTGCCAGCTCCTAAGGCGATGGGACAGGTGGCACAGAATGATGAGAGTGACAGCAGTATTCATTATTGAATGGCACTTGTCACTTAATTGGTTAGTAATCTGGAGGCCATCTATTAATGAGCTTGTGTCAGAGATGATCGCCTGTAGAAGCTACCCAAGGAGCTGTACCAAAACTCGAATGGTATCATTAGTTTCTTGGACAAAAAACGCTGGGAGTGATCAGCAGTGTCCTCTGTGGGTGTGAGGAAGAAATCGGTAACCACGGGACGCATATCTGCAGTCCTTCTCTTCCATGTGCCTTCCAAAAAACTCCTTCCCAGATGACAGCATCCTCCCTGCACAGGAGAGGAAGGCAGAGACGAAATCTCAGGTGACCCTGCCAACCTTCCTGGGAGGCGCTGCATCTCCCCTTGTGAGGTCCTTCAGCCCTCTCTCCATCCACATCCGTGGATCCTTTGCTCTCCACCCTAGAAGCTGTCAGCTGGTCCTTTGCCCCCAGGCTGCTGGCGGTGCCACCGTTTCCTCTTCATGGCCCTGAGAGATCATCCTCGATGGGTCATCGGCAGCCAGCTCTGCTTCCTTGCTCATTGAAGCCCAGCCTTCCTCTTCTTCCCGCATACAGACAAGGATGGAGCTCTCTTCCAGCTGTTAGTGTGAGGATATTTCTGTGTGTCTCACCAAGGTCAGTGCTTGCTGAGAAATGCCCGTGCTTGTACATTTTATATAAGATGCCGTACAAAGACATACCGTATCCCTGCTATTGTGTCTCCTCCTGAGACACATTTCTCTATTATAGAGAGCACAGGTATTTGTTGTGTCACTGTGTCAGGGCCAGGACTTCACCTTCCATTTCAAGTCTGCACATCAAGCTATAGACAGTGTAATCATCCTGCCAAATCCACCATCCCTCTTGCCTTAGCACCGAGTGGCCCACACCCAGCTCGGAGTTGCCGGGTGCCTTTAGTCTCAGACTGTGTGTTTCGAGACCCCTCCCTCTGGGAACAGCCCCTCACTTTTCATTACTCCCCCTTGCTCTTTTCTCCCCTCTCTCTTTAGTCAGACAGAACTGAAGCCTGCATTCAATGTCTCCCAAAGAAAATATGTTTTTGGCTCTGAGTAGGAAATCATTTTTCAGCATGAATAACACAACCCTCCATCATTTTAGTTTTGTCAATTTTTAAGCAATAGCTTAAGCAGCAGTAGGTTGTTTGGGAGCAGCCAGGAAAATAAGCTCTGGTCCATGAGCTCCAGAAGTAAAAGGAAATCAACAGCAGGTCCAAAGGCAGTCGCCTAAACTCTCCACGTCCCGTGTTGTCCTTTCCATTTGGTTTCCATGGGACCCTGTGTTGGGCTGGGGAGGGTTTCCAAAAGCACTGGATCGTATTCTTTAGAAAAATAAAGAGCCGATTTTAGGAGGACAAAAAAAGAGTGCATTAAGTGGGTGAAGGACCAGTGGGTAAGAATCTTGATGCCTGATGTTTTCAGAAACCAAATCCGAGGCTGGTTTCCAGAGCTCCTTGTTGACTGCCATTTCCACCAAAGTGCTCTTTAATTGGTATAAAAAATCCAGAGGAGGTTATAGCTTTGGGACCTGCAGACATTTTCCAAGCAACCCACCAGCTGGAGCGCAGTGTCATGTGTTAGAGGCGCTCCTGCAGGCCCCGTGTGGTCCTCTGACTTAGTGAGCCAGCAGGCTTCTCTTAGGCATCCCCATTTTCTAGGATTCTAGGTTGACACTGAGTCTGAAATGCACTAAAAGCAAACAACTGGGGGCTAAAAATGAGCTTGGCAGGTCAGAACTCCTAAGGCCCTAAGCCTTGATGAGCTCACTCTGACGGACTAAGTTAGGAAGAAATTTACATTTATGGTTGTACAGGACCTCTTAGCTAGTTGTCAACAAACTGTGGAGTTTTTCTTTGCTAGCCCTAAAATACTGGTACCTTCAAGGGGGTGGTAGTATTTTTACAACAGCATCTTGGAGTTGGGATTCATTGCTAATGGAGGGCTGGTAAGCAAGGTGACAGGTAGTAGGGAGAAGACGGTGTTGAATTTCTAAATTCACCCCATACAGATGCGATGAACCTGCCCAGTAGTGTGTGGTGGGGATGGAAAAGCAATGTGTAAAGTATGCTCTACCAAAAGGGAAAACAGTAAGCATCTGAAACATTTGTCTGTTCATTCACTCATTCAAAGATATTTGGTCAAGTTCCTCCTGTGTGGCAGGAACTATACAAATGCTAGAAACATTGCTGCAAACAAAACTCACAAAATTTCTTGCCCTTACAGAGCTTACAGATTGTAGAAACGGTAACAGGACTCATCAACGTGCCAAGTAAACTATCAACAAAATTCAGGGTTCTGTCTTTTAATAATACTGTAAAAAAAAAAAAATCAAGGCTCTGGACAAGATAGATACAAATAAGAGTAGAGTCTCACGGGAAATCTACTACCAGGTCGTTTTGAATGCCACTACCTTCCCCTCCCTATCAGGAGATGTTCCCTGGAAAAAAATTGATCTAAGAGCAGATCTGATTGCCTATAAACACGGTGCACCTTTTGCCCCTTTGTAACCATTTCTTTAACTGGATCTCAGTTTCCTCATCTATCAAATGAAATTATGACGAGATCGTGGAGACATTTAACTGAAATAATATGTAAGAAAGCGCCTTGCTGAGCATAACATACGTAGGAAATTCACTTTGTAATCACCTGAAAGACATTCTTGTTGAGTGACAGAACCACCCACCTTGGTCAAGTTGCTCTTTAATCTGCACTTCCTGTGCCCCCTTCCTCCAGGTGAAGAGTGGGAGCTGCCTCCCCTCAACAGGACAAATGTCCCCTCCCTGTCTCCCCTGTCTCCTGGTGCTGGACACATGCCTCCCTCTAGCAAACAGCAGTGCAATTTTTCTTTCACTTTTCTTCCTCCTCCACCAGACTCGGAATTCTTTAAACGTGACGATCAAAGCTTTTATCTTCTTGTTCCATTCAGCAGTGCTGTCACACACCTAGCACAGTGCCTAAGATAAATAAACACTTCTTGCAGGAATAAACAAACAAGATGACTGTCTCATTAGCAAGGTGAGCTTTCACACTCCCTTCGCTGCGCTTGCTCTTTCTCTTTCTAACACATGCAGTGTGTGCTTACAGACAAAAGCCTGTCACGGAAGGAAAAGCGTGATTTCCAAATCTTCAGAGGGAAAAGGATGTGGAGTCACAGCTTCAACAAACAGCTATTCATTAATTTTGTGGGCGACCCCAAATTAGGGTGAGATGTAAGTGCAGTCTGAAGAGAGCCAGAGGCAGACCCTGAACAGGCAGCAGGGAGAGGGCTGAGTGGCGACCGGTTCGTGCTCCAGCTGCTGCAGAGGGACCCTCGGCCTCGTGCCCATGCCCAGCATCCGGGAGCTCTGTGCTTGCTTTGCTGCCTTGCTTCCAGGCGAGAAGCAAGATGGGCCCCATGGCCTCACCCTCCCCAGCACACACAGGAAGCTGCTAGGCTGGTTGTTGTCACACCAGTGGCCACTGTCTGCAGTCATCACAGTCAGCAACTCCAGTTCCCAAATCCTTTCTCCACGACAGCTAGAAGAAAGCCTGTGCCATCTTCCTGGGGAAAAACCCAGGGCACTGCACAGTCCCTAAGTATCCTGTTACCCTCCGTGCTACTGGGGATGAAACCACGGCCTTTGCTCTGAACGACATCCCCAGTGCTTTTTTTATTTCATTTCAATTTTGAAACAGGGTCTTGCTAAATTGCCCAGGCTGGGCTCAAACTTGTGATCCTCCTGCCTCAGCCTCCCAAGTGCTGAGATTACAGGCATGCACCACCATGCCTGGTCTCTGAGTGTCTTTTAAATGCCCAAACATATTAAATACTTCCAACATGACCTTTGTACAATGTATACTCCACTAAATTTTGAATCTTTAAAATTTGGTAATTTGTGTATAATATGCTATGCTGCTGGCCCCAAATTTCTTAGTAGGATCTTCAAGATTCTCTGAAATTTCCTTCCTGGGTATACCTCCTCCACACACCCCCTCTCTGCCCCGGGGAATTCTCAGGGGCCAGCAGCAATGATCAGTTCTTCCCAGACCTGCCGCCACAGCAGGATCCTAAGCCCTGCAAAACCTCCACCTGGCCCTTCCCACCCCGCCGTCCACCCGCACTGTCCACTCTGCCAAGCAAGCAGAGCCTGGATGGGAAAAGGCCACAAGCCTTCTTCGCCTCAGCTTTCTGAGCACCTTGCAGCTCACCCCAACCCCCACCTTCCCGAGTCCTCTGTGGGGACTCGGGAAACCCACCGGAGCTTTCCTGTCCCTAACTCGGGTCCAGGCACACTTGGGCCCTCTCCCCACTGGTTGTTATGATGACACATCATCACATCTGGTCGCAGACCGGGTGTGAGCAGTAGGGAAGGAGTCCCCCACTCCTGGTGGCTCTGCAAGAAGAGTCCCCTGCTAATGGCTCTCGTGCCCCAGTGCTCACCAGCCCACCCAGCGATGCTGCGTGAGGACAATGTGGAGCAGCCCATTTGCTTCTGCTTGGAAGGGGGCAGGCGTCACTGTGAGTCTCACCATGCAGACATTCTTCACGGTGCTATTTTTATCTCAGTAATCATTAAATTGGTGTCAGATGGGCTGGTCCAGTCCCACATGCCCAGGCTGGGAGATGAGACTCAGCGGGTTTTTTTCACGGAAGAGATGTTCCTGTCACCCATATGAATGAGTCTCTGGTACCCGAGTCCCCACATTGAGCCTCGCTGGCCCTGGCCCGAGTTCCTGTGGCAACCGGAGTGTGGCTCATCTTCATGCCCACCTTATTCCTGACCCCCATTGATTGAACAGACATATGTCAAGTACCATCCCAGTGGCAGACATCGAGTAGGATGCTAAGGAGTCACAAAAAATATCTCTACCCCTTGAGAAATTTAATGGGACAATGAGAAGGCATTGTCCCATGAAATAGCAATGTGTACTGGACTGAGCAAGTGACAGAGCCATGAATAAGGAGTGTGGTGGAGGGAGAAGTGTTATTCTTGGGTTTCTGGGAAAGATAGGCAAACCATGATATGGAAACATGGCCTCCTGGGCTAAAGCATATTAAAGACTGTTGATTCACCCAAACCTGGCTCACACTGAGCGTCCCAGGCACACCCCTGCCCTGACTTTCACCCTGGGAGGTTGTGAGGACAAGGGCCTGACACAGGGATGCCACCAGGTTGCTCCAAGAATTCCAGCTTTCTGACTCCAGGCTCCAGAACTGGAACTCTGAGCAGGGCCCAGAAGTGAGAGGTGGCCTGCAGTGACAATGGCGACTCGGGGTGCTGAACTGAGACCCAAGCTCAGGGTCCCCACCATGGGCCTTGCAATTGGGAGCCTCATGCCTGAACAGGACCAGGAACCCTCGGTGGCCACAGGAAGCAGGGATACATCACTCTATGGAGACTACAAGCAGGATTTTCTAGATTCTGTATCTTTCAGTCTGAGTTATAACTCTTGTGACTAAATGCCTGGAAATTCAGGGTGAAATTTAACAGTAAACCAAATTGGGGCATAGCAGGAACACAGGGGGAAATGTGGCACTGAACGATGGCAGAAAGTGTATTTGCAGATGTTCTGGGCCATCCACGGCCTGGCACTCTGGTTTTCATTTCCTCCGACAGACATTCCAAACCCCACCCCCAGGAGTCACATGGACCTGCAGGCACAGCCCCACAGGGTGCAGCTGTGGTGGCGCTGGGAGGGCCTCCTCTCACTGGTTGGCAGCCAGCTGGAAGAGCCTGGGGCCACCTGTCTGGTCAGAGTCGCTCCACTGTGGGCCTTGTGGAGCCAGGGCTGGCTCTGCGGTCTGACTAAAGTGACAGTGAAATTAATAGGATCCTGATGTTGTGACTGAGGCCATTTCTCTGTGTCTCCAAACAGGGACAAGAGAGGAAATGTCATTAGGACGCCAGGAGGCTTTCGAAATCTTCAAGAGGGACCACGCTGACAGCATTACCATCGATGACAACAAACAGATTCTGAAACAAAGGTAAGGCTGTGTCCATGAGCAGCCGGCCCTCCAAGGCTCAGCCAGGTCAGCCCAGCGGAAGGAATGGTGCCGTCTGTCCATCCCGATCTGGCCAACCTCACTCTGTGAGAAAGGCATGATGTTCATTCATTCAGTCGTGTCCAGCATGATGCGATTCTCTTCCATGTGTGCGAGCCTCGTCATCCCTGTACTATTGGAGTGAGCAGCTTGTAGGACAGGGTCTGCTACTGACCGCGTTAACATTAACTCTCATCAGCCTGTGACACTATCAGTGCCATCCTGTTCCAAAGGTAGGGAACTAAATCTACGGACCAAATTATACTCTCAGCAGTGCAGGCCTCCAGCCTCCTTGGAGCACAGGCCTGTACTTCTTAGTCAAAAGACACACACGTATTTTGCAACCCTGAGTCCTTTGGTGAGTTCTGCCGGCCGTTGTTTGAGCAGACAGGATTGTCTACGGATGTGTTGTCAGACAAGACAGGGTTCAAGACCCCTTAAAGAAAACTGATGGATGCATAATTTGTTTTAACCCACGTGTGGATTCAACAGAAACAGCAAAGAGAATTGCCAGGCATGTGGCCCAGTACACAGGAAGAGTTCCTGACGTTACAGGAAACGCTGACGGGTCACATGCAGCTCTAGGTTTCCAACACTGATTTGCTGAACCTCAGTGAGATCCAGCCTGAGAGCTATGTGCTTACAAACCACACGCCCAGGCAGGCTGAGAAGCAGACAAACTAGCGCAGAACTCCAGAGGACAGGTCAGGGGAAGGAGGCCCGAGAGGAATCAGAGAAAGACTAAGGGGGAGAACCAGGGGAGTGAAGTCCTGAAAGCCAGGAGGAACAGTGGTGTCTTAGCCACCTTCCTCATCGCTGGGACAAAATGCCCAACACCCACAGTTCAAAGGAAGAGAGGTTTGTTTGGCTCGCATTCCAGAAGCTTCAGTCCTTGCATGGTTGGCGGCGCAGGGCAGGGTCTGAGCAGAGGAAAGCTGCTCGCATGGTGACAGGGAGGAACTGGACAGGGTAGGCCCTCTGAGGCCACTCCCCCAGGGACCAGCCTCCAGCCAGGCCCTGCTTCCTAAGAGTGACTCAGCTGTGGCCCCCGTAATCAGATCGCCTTCCAAAGCCACCTCTGAGCAAAGGAGGCTCTTGGGGACCTTCTTTTGGTGGGGGTTGGGGGCGGCGCTGGGGATCGAATGGGACATTCTTGACCTAAACCATGGGAGAGTGCTACAAGCAGCAGCACATTGTCCGTGGTGTCAGATTCCAAAAAGCAATAAGCAGAAGGGAGTGGGACGGACACACATTTTGGCCACTAGACCGTCAGGTGGCATGTGGGTGTGGAGGAGCAAGGGAGAAGGAATGGAGGGAACTCAGGGAACAAACAGCATTGTGTTCTTGGGGTGTGGCTCAGTGGCAGACCTCTAGGTTGGATACTCACTACCACAAAAAAGGGTTCAAAAACTTTGTGACCTATGAAAAACTTTTGCAAAAGAGATAAAACAGTAGTTTAAGAAGAAATGAAGTTACTTTCAGAATGGAGCAGAATTGGTCAAGATTGTAGGCCAAGAAGGAATCCAGTGGCAAGAGAGAAGTAGAGAATCCAGGGGGCAACTGAGGCAGCCAGGCATCTGGAAGACAGGTAGGCAGGGAACCGGAAGTTCAGAGGGAGGCTAACACTGGAAGGAAGCACACACAGAAAATAAATCATGACCAGGCTGATCAGTTTAGATATAGCAGGAGAAAATGAAAGCCAGCCTCTCCCTTCTCTTCAGTGCGAGAAGCTGGTGAGGTAGAGTGAGATGTGGTGGCGAGGAAGTCGGTGCGTCTGCCAAGGGTGGGGCAGGAAGATAGACTGGAGAGGAAGGGACACGGGGCCCCAGGCACTCAGAGTGGCTCTCACATCAAGGCAGGGGGACGTCCCCATCACAGGTGGCTGGAGCACAGCCCTTCTAGAGAGCGGGCCAGCCCTTCTCAGTCAAAAGAGGTGCATGCGCCCCATGACCCAGCAGTGCCTCTTTGGAGTACATTCCCCAAGATGGCCCCATCTGAGGGTGCTCACATAGCACCACTTGTGGACAGGGAGACCAGGACGCACTCTGAGTGCCCACTGCTGGGGCGGTACACAGGTAGCGTAAATGGGAAGCCATGGACTAGGACACAGCAGGGGGAGCAATGGAGCCCACATTTACAAGCACAGAGCCCAGAAGCACAGCAGTGCGGGGCACACGCTTTCAGTAAATTCCCAGTCCCTGCACCCGGAATGGGCCAGCAAAAAGATTCGTTTCCGTGGACCTTAACCATGAGAATGGGAGCAGGATAGGGGAGAGAAGGGAATGAAAGAACAAATTCGATGAAACAGGCTTGGTGGGGGTGGATAAAATGAGTCTCGTAAAAGCTGGAGCCTCTCCCCAGGAGGGGGATGTGGGCTCATCCTTACAGACTCTCCAAGGTTCATGCCTCCCAGTGCCTGACCCTGTTTCCAGCCACATATTTTGACACGGCCTGTTGGATGTGTCAGAGCAGGACACCTTTTCTGCACACGTGTCTGCAGGCAAGTGTAGATAACAGCGGTCAGGACTTGCGGTGGCCCTCAGCTGTGTCCATGTCTGAGGCTTCTTACTTACACAGGAGGCTCACCAACTGCACTTCATAAACTGGGCCTGACTCTCCTGGTAGTCTGATCCCATCAGGTGGGACCTGAGCACACCTTTTTAAAACATGTATTCCAGGAAGTGAGGATTTAGCTCAGTGGTAGAGTGCTTGCCCAGCAAACACAAGGCCCTGAGTTTGATCCCCAGCACAAAAGAAAAAAAAAAAAAATGTATTCCAGTAACAACCAGATTTGAAAACCGCTGGCTTGAGCCAGATGTGGTAGCATTCACCTGTAAGCCGAGGAAGGCCAAGGACGGAGGACAGCAAGCTCCAGGCCGGCCTGGCTACATAGCAAGATGTCATCTCGAAAGAAAACCACATGCTTTGACAGTGTCCAGAGGCCTCGAAATCCAGAACCACCACTGGGGTGGGAGCCCCAAAATTCTACCAGTTAAAAATACTACCAACTGATTCCTTTGTGCCCTGACATGTAAGAACTCCTGACTTGGGGAGAACGGGCTACTTCATCTTTCTCACTCTAAAGCTGGTCTGGTTCCGGGTTTTGTTCGCACTGGAGTTCACGTCTGTTTCCAGAGGCCACAGCAGGGTGAGCGGGTTGTCATCTCCCGAAGGCTCCTCAGCACCGTGCGGCCATAGCGCCTGTGGCTCGGTGGAGTCCGACCGCCCACGTGACTCTTGTGCTTCCCGTTTAGGGCTATCTGGGTCACGCAGGATGGGCCAGCGCTCTGGCGAGCCCCTCTTCCTTGTGGCTGTTGTGCAAGAGAATTCATGAAACTCGCACAAAGCTTTCCTCTGAAAAGAGGTTTTCCCAGCAGTAAATCAGTCTTTTAAATCAAATGAGGAGTCGGGAGACCAGCCCACATTTTTATAAATTTCTACATCTGTTTAATGTTACTGTAATGCCCATCATTAAAGCACTGCCAGACACCCAGGAGGGAGAGGGCGTAACCCAGAACCTACCCTTCCCCCAGGCATGGTGCTTTTGTTTGCAGTTGCAGAGATCATTCAGTTATCAGACATTACAGACGCGTAGCTGCTTATGCAGGTACCAAGAGAACACCTCTCCGGTAAAGACAGCTGCACAGCCAGTGTCCCGGCAGCACACGCCGAAAGCAGGCCCACATGCTCCCGAGGGTGACTCGGTACACCCTTGCTTAGGATGTTCTTCCAGGGACCCTGTCCCTTTCCACACGTTTGTTCCAGTCCCCCAGTGACAGGGAGGACCTGTGTGGACATCTGTGGGCAGACAGGCCAGTCCCGGGGACAAAGGCACAGACCACAGGGCATCAGGTACTCTTTCTCTTCTGCTGGAAATGTCATCTTCCTCTCAGCACCCAGGACCCACCGGCTGGTAGTGACAGCATGTTGGCAAAGTGCATGAAAAAGGGACCGGAACTAATCACCCCTCACATAAGCTTCTCTAGCCCCTGGCGAGTGAGTTCTGATCCCAAAGGTCGGGACTATGAGCCACCCTGAATCTCCTCCGAGGCCCTCTGCTCCCTAGGTGCAAGGACTGACTTGGAGTTGTAGGTGGGGACTGCAAGTGGCCTGCACTCTCCATGATTCTTAATAGAAGGCTTCTCTCTTCCCTTTGCCCCGCATCCTTGGCTGCACAGAATGTCTAGCATCTCTGAGCTCTGGCCCCTGTATGGGGACTTGTACTGCCAGTCTGTGACAACAGAAACAACAAGCTGGCGTATTAATAGGATGTTTGCCCTTCGATGACCAGAGCCTGTGAGCCAACTCTTA
>PVJO010005771.1:55578-95288 GCA_004026905.1 Hystrix cristata | reverse complement strand
AAGACAGGCCTGACTCACTCAGTCTTGACTCTCTAGCTGTCCTCCCCTCCTAGATGCCCTTTTCCTCCCTCTGTTGCCAGACAACACACCTCCATCTGGCTAGGGAAACTTCACTCCAAGCCTTACCAGGCAACTTCCATTCTTCAACCCCTGGAACTTCCCAGCCTGAACCCTGGATACTGTGGCCTTCCCCTGCCCCAAGAAATCCTCACCCTCACAGCAAGGGAGAGTAGGTACAGGGCAAAAGCAATCCTTATAGCTGAGATGGGTGAAGCAAGTCTCTAGGTTCCCAGTTTATTGTGCATTTATCCCCACCGCCAAAAAACCATTGGTATTTCTACAGATGAGGTGGTGAAGAAATTGAATTTTACAATACAGTATTAATAGTATTATTTTAACTTTAAGGTGGAGACTGCCTGGAGCATCTAGAAATGTCACTTGTAAATTTAAAGAGGCCAAAAATGAAGGGAATTTAGGCACCTACCCAAAAGAATTGAAAACAGGGATCAAACAGATACTCATCCACCAATGTCCACAGCAGCTTTATTCAAAATAGTCAAAAGGTGCAAACAACCCAGGTGTCCACTGACAGATAAATGGATAAACAGAATGTGGCATATATATATATCCAATGGCCATAAAAAGGAATGAAGTTCTGATACATACTACAAGAATGACCCTTGAAAATACTGTAATAAAAGAAATAAGCTGGACACAAAAGCAGAAATACTGTATGATGGGGATAGAGAGCAAAATGGTGCTTACTAGGGGCTCAGAGGTGAAGAGAATGGGGAAGTTTTGGGTCATTCACATACTTCTTTTGTTTATTTGTTTTGGTCCTGGGATAAAACTTAAGGTCTCACATATGCTAAGCCCTCACTCTACCACTAAGCTATTCCCTCAGCCTAGAATGTTATTGTTTAGAGAGTATATACATAATTTGTTTGGAACGATGAAAAAGTTTGAGAAATAGTGGTAATGGTGATGGGACATAAATATTTAGTAGCACTGAATTGCACACTTTAAAATGGCTAAATGGTATGTTTTGTGTTATGCATATCTTATCACAATTTTTTTTTAAAATGAAGGGGATGCCTTTGTCTGCTAGAGGTTTGACTTGATTTTTTTTTTTTTTTTTTTGGTTTAAGGCTCAGAATTTACACACCAGGCCCTGTGCATTCTCTGGTGGATTTTGCAACCTCTTCTTTAGGCTTGCAGAAAATCACCAAGGAAGGTTTCAAAGAAAATAATAATATTCCCCAGTGGAATCTGGAATGTTCTGGAGACTTATCAATGAAGGTGAGATAGTGAATTCCCATCTGAACATTGCTGACACCACCTGGTACAGGCCAGCCCTGTGTGTCTGCCAGGCCTCTCCATTTCCTCAGCAGTAACACAGGCTACACTAGAGGAAGCTCTGTGAGACATCAGCACAGGTCCACTAGCTTCAGTTCACTGCAAGTCAGCCAGGTTCCTGCAGCTGCCCAGTGGAAAGGAAATAAGCTCTTTATTTCCATATTAATTGGGATGGGTGCCAGTGGGAGAGGAGGCCAGAAGGATTGTAGATAAGTGAAATCCAGGGGATTGGCTGCAGGCTTTGTTCCTCTTCTCCCTCCAAACCTCCTCTCACTCCACCCCAATTGCTGGGGATCAAACCCAGGGCCTCACACATGTTAAGCAAATGTTCTGTCGCTGAGATATACTCCTATTCCCCCAAACTCAAAGAAGGAGGAAGAGAAGGAATAAGGGGAGGAGGAGGAGAGGAAAAAAAAATGTCTTCAATAATTCCAGTCTTTTTTACAACCTCAAACATCATCTGAGCACTTTCAAACATCAAAATAGGCCAACTGGCCTTCCAGCTCCTCTCTCCTCTCTCATCAGCCTCTGGTTGTGGTGCTAATGAGAAAAAAGCACTTGAAAGGGAGAATCAGAGGGAAAGAACACATTCTAAACAGCTGCCACCTGGTCCTCAGCCTAAGGCCCTGAGAAGGGATAGAAGTTTTATCTGGGTCAGAACCCCAAGTGGGAGCACCATGTGGCAAGACTGGACCAGAAAAGATGAAACTACAGAAGAATCTCCCAGTCTTAAGACTCTCCTTGAGAACCACACTTTAAAAACAAGAATAAATCACAACCCTGGCCACTATCTACCATCATTGGCTTAATCAACTAGAGTAAAAGCCAGGAGCTTTTTGACTTGAATGGAATTTTGGCAATCAAGGAAGATCCTCTTTGTCTTGAAGACGAGGAATATGAAGAGGGGAAGTTGAGTTCAAGAGCACAGAGCTGGTCTGTTGGAGGGCTGGGAGCAGCTCCCAAGGAGTCCTCTCCCCGAGCTTTTTCTCTTCCGTTACTCCAAAGTCACCAAAGCTACAAAAGAACAGCTGCTGGTGAGAAATGAACCAGGAAGGGGGACAGAGTTTGAAGCAGGGCCACACCAGTGGCAGGTAAAAGTCTGAGGACAAGAAAACTTTCTAGCAGAGTTTTCCATTGCAGATAATAAAAACACCAGCTATTCAAAGTGAATAACAACAAAAAAGCTCATCATTTCACAGCAATCTGAGATAACCACAGTCTCTAGATTCAAGGAGGGAGGATGAGGAGGGGGAAAGGGGGATTAGACATGTGTCATTATTGTTCAGCAGGCTCAGAATCGAGGCCTGGGTGGCAGAGGACTCAATGTGGGCTATTTGAACCCCATTATTAGGAGTTCTGAGCCTAATCCCATCGCTCCTCCCTGCTTCTACACATAGTCCCTGAATCTCAACCTCCTCAAACTTCCCTCTCTTTCTTTCTACTACCCCCCTACTACTATTCACAAACACACAACCTAGAAATTCTCCACACTCTTGTTCTCCTTTCCCACCCCCCACTCCCACTAACACCTCCTAACCACCACTTTTAAAACTCTAATGCAAATCCCAGGCTTCAAAAACCTTCCCCTGGTGACAGTTTTATGATGCTAGCTCTATTCATCCATATGGTTTGACAGACTCTGAAACACCAGCAACTGGACCAATAAGGAAAACAAACCACAAAAAACACAACACCTCATCTCTCCCCAGTCACACAACTCTAAAACTTTGGAACTTACAGTGGATTGTATCAGTCTCTTTTGCAGTTAAACAATCATCTTTTCAAATTTCAAGACCACACAGTGGTTTTATCCACTCATCTATCCTATCTCCCTCCCCACCCCCTACCCAGGCCACTCTTTATCTTTCCTTGTTAAATATCTTCATACTTAAAGACTATTTAAAACCAGGGTAATGCTTACATAAGACTCCTGATGGAAAACTGTGGCTAGGTAGAAAATATTTCAGTAGTTGTGGGATTTTTTTGGCTAGAGGTTTGCCACATTTGGCTACATTTCTGTCTTCTAGTGACTTTCAAAACACTCAAAAACCACAAAAGTTACTTTGCAGAGGTTGGGATAATAAACAGGCCTGGATTCTGTGCCTTTTTATGCCCCAACCCCCACCACCACTACAATCAGCATGACTGCACCTTGAAAAATGAAACATCAGCCTCAGTTTCTACTCTTTTTCCTGTGCATGCACAAAACATAACCATGACATTTTATTTTTTGCTTTGATCAGCGCAGATGGCTCTGAAACAGCTTTAAACATTATGGTCTTTTTTAAATGTATCCAAATTCTAGTTACCTGCTTGGATTCCAAAAAGTCAGAGGAGGATAAGAAATTTCCAACTAACTCGCCCCGAGTTCCAGCCCACCGTATGGGTCTGAGCGACTTCCACTCCCCTGGCAATCTCAGGTATCCCCCAGGAGGTCCGCAGGCCAGGCTATTTTCAGAGGTTTATCCTGAGACGCTGCCTCCACTTGGGTTCTGGCAGAAATTACTCTCCTTTACAGGTGTCTCATCAAAAGCAGACATTCATCTCACCAAAAAATAATGTGTGCTAATGAAGTCTGGAGAATTTAGGACGTTTTTACAGTGGCAACCAAAGCAGATGGAGGTGGTTCTTAGGCATCTGTTGGCTTAAGGTGTCTCAGGGTCTTTTTTTCATAAAGGGCTACAATAATGTCCATAAAAGGCTGCATGTTCACGAAGTCCCAACCCCATTGCCCTCCACTGAGTACCTACCCACAACCCCCACCCCAACAGAAACAGTCAAGAGGAGATTAAGACCAGGAATGTGGCTCCCTATCCCTTCCTCTGTGATAGCTAAACTGGCTGCCACACAAGAGAGAGGTCTGGCTTCTAACTTTCACAAGCACTTTAGATTAGAATACACTGTATCCAGATCAGAGACTGGATGGAGAGATGAAGATTTGGGGTCCGCCTATACACATGACCTACTATTTGACCTTAGAGCTAAGTAAACATATTTACTTCTCTGAGAAGAAGGACACTTTCTGAGTGTCCTTAATGACAGGGATATAACGCAATCCTCCAAGAGTAACTCCTTACAAAGGAAAGTTTTTATATAATTATGTGTATGTTCACAGTTATAAGAATGACCAAATAGTTTGTCTCATTCTTTATAAATAAACATTTAATTCCAGGCAGTCTTATCAGTTAATCTGGAATAATTAAATAATGATAATATTATTTTCTAAGGAGACAGTTATAATAATAGATAGATACATATGTGCATAATCAAGTCTGGCAGAAGGTGGCAGACATTCCCAGTTAAGTGCAGAGAAGCCACGATTTTTATAACTTATTAAAAGAATAAGTTGTTTAAAGTGCTGCTTAGGGGCTGGGGATTTAGCTCAGTGGTTAGAGTGCTTGCCTCACAAGCACAAGGTCCTGAGATCAATCCCCGGCACCAAAAAAATAAATAAATATATAAATAACTACATACATAAATAAATAAAGTGCTGCTTGCAGATTGGGGTGAAGATGGTCTACTTAAACTAAAATGTTAAGATCAGAACTTATATTGAAAGTATTAAGTACCGTAGAAATCAACCAGAATACATGTTGTCTAATTTACACACAGACCTTTACCAAATCCATATTTATGTCACCCACATGTGTTCATTTTACTGTATGTACTTGCCTGTGCATGTAAGAAATAGAAATAACTGTCAACATTTTCACTCACACGATGTAGCTGCTAAATTAAATAATGCGTAAATGCATCTGCACATCATACATGTCCAACGGTGCTTTTAAATTCTATTTGTCCAGATGTGTCTGCTTGGTTCTGGGGCCACCTGCGGCGTCCCCTTTGTGATCTGACCCAGTCTGGGCGGCTCCTGTTTCTGCCTCTAACACCCTGTTGGGAAGTAATAAGATGTTAAAGGCAAAAACAGAGAGAGAAGCCAGGCTGTCAGCTTCAGAGAGAAAGGGGGTAAAGGGTACAACCAAGAGGAAAAAGAAAGGGAGTTGAGGGGAGATCAAAGACAGCCAGGAAGAAAGGCAAACTGCCAAGAAAGGAGATGTGACTTTAGGAGCTTGGACCACAAAGGGAAGAAGACCCCAAAGCAGAGATTCAAATTGTACCATCCAGTTACCTCAGCTAACTGAATTACTGAGTTCTCACATGGAAAAAGCTAGTACAATGAAAAATAGTCCATACTCAGTAGGGAGAGCCCCTATATAGGGGACGCATGAAACCTGAGCTCGCTTCTTCCCGGCACAGTAACTACCACTACTTTATCCCCCAGCCCCAGAGGAAACCTTTGTATGACCGGTTTCTGTAGGGAGCGTCCGTGCTGTTGGCTTTTTTTTTTTTTTTAAGGAGCGGGGCGGGGGGGAAGACACTCAGAACGCACACTGAGAAAATGCTAATGTCGTTGAGCTCCGTTTCATTGTCAGGAGGAACACAGGAGGATAAAAACATAGCTCTCCAAACCATTCTCCCTGCTCCCCCTCCTCCCTGCACCATCCACCCCTCCGCTTGATGTGTCTCCGTCTTTGTTCTAATTTATCCCATGCATAATTTATTTACGTGTGTTTTGTTTCCTGATCAGCAACTTCCAAAAACAAATGAAATATATAAGATGTTTTATTAAACAAGTTGTTTTCAAAATATAGAAAGGCAGATGGTGTCGGTCTCCCAATAACAACGTATATTCTGCAGCGTAAGGAGTTTAAAAACAGTCCCGGGCGCAAGAAGATCTGCTGGTCGGGGTTATTGTTTACACACCTCACCGCCAGGGAAAGGGGTTGGGATGCAAAAAGAAGCTGCTAATTATAAATGACCACTCAGCTCCCACGCAAGAAAAGGCAGGAGGGGCGTGTGTGTGTGTGTGTGTGTGTGTGTGTGTGTGTGTCTGTGTCTGTGCGCCAATACAGAATCACAAATACATAGCATCACAACTGTTTCTAATTATACAAAGTACAAGTACTGTATAATTCAGAACTACTTCCGCTAACCACCCAGGATTTGGCCACCTTCTGGCTTCTCTATCCCTTCCCCCGCCCTCCCAAATACGCACCCTTCTGTGGTTAATAAATAAATAAATAAATTCTTTAAAAAGTGTAGCGATCCGGGATCCCTGGAGCGTGGAGCTATTGCGCCCGCCTGCGCGTAAGCCGGCTGCGGAGTGACAAGGGTATGGCTTTCCCAGTAGGTAACCCGGCGCACAAATGAAATAGACCGCTTTAACTTGAGTTTACCGGGTGGCATCAGCCGAACTGTATGATTTCAACTGGAAATGGGGAAATTGCAAATCAGCTGTGGGTTCGGTAGAAAGTCACAGAATCGGCGGTGTGTCAGCGCGAGCGACCCTGAGCGAGGATGCGGCGAAGTTACGCCCATTTATTCTGCCATGAAACACGTTCCCCCTTGGGTGAAACGCTGTGGCGCTCAAGTGCTGTGTATCCGGGCTTTCGAGTGAAAAGTGAAGCCAAGAGCTCCTCTCTGATCAGCCTCAGCTTCCTATGTCCTCTTAACGGCAATATACAATCCGTACCCCTGTCTGTTCCTTATTGCCGATGGGAGATAAACTGGTGCATACACATCCGAATGTCCCTGTGCGTTCCTTTGCGGGAGGAACTCCCCCCGCCCTCAGCCCTGCGGCCGCCCGCAGCGAACCTGGTTTTCAACTCCAGCCGGAGCCTGAGGTTAGGACGTGGATTCACAGAGTTAAAAGAATCAGGTCGACCAACGCCACACACCGATGAGAATTAGGCACGAAACGCCCATCCGCACCTCCCCCTCCCCTCGCCTGAGCTTTCATCCCGGCAGGGAAGTCCTGGTCCAAGGGGCGCTAACCCAGAGCCCGCGTCGCGCCGCAACACCGAGGAGCCACCCTCCGCCCACATCCCTACCAATAGCACCCCTCTTAGAGCGGTATTAGTTTTCCGAGGCTACCCCCGGTTCGGTGATCGCAAGCGTACTCAGAGGCTTAACAGTTCCACTGACTGGAAGGAAGGAAGGAAGCCAGGATGAAAAGGAGGAGGAAGGCAGGCAGGAATTGGCTGCGGGACCCGGGGACTGGCCCCCGCGAGTCCTCCCCGCCCCCCTCGTCCCGGATCTGGGCGCCCGCTCAAAGTCTCCCCGAGGTGGCCAGAGGCACCTGCCCCTCGCTTGGACTGGGAGCCCAAACCGCCTGTCCACCCGCCTCGGGTCTTCACCCAGAGGAGGGAAAAACACCATTCATAAGACCTGCAGCTGCCTTGCCTCCAAAGCAACCCCAAGTTAACCCGCGTCATTAATTTACTCCAGCCAGTTCGCCAATAATTACGCAGACACACCGGCGACCGCCCGGAGCGCATTCAGAATCTGGAGCTGCCGGGGCAAAAAAGCCCGGGGCAACCTCCTGGGCTCCCGAGACCCGCGGTCTCCCAACTCCGGAAGGTTTATACAAACTCCCCCACGAGAGATCTGAAGGCGGAGAGCGCTCTGCAAACTCCGGAGCCGCCGCGGTCGGTCCGCTAGCCCCGGCACGCCGAGTCCCGGGGTGGGAACCCCAGGCTCTGGGGGCGCAGGGCTCAGCCAAGTGCACCAAGGCGGCCCCTTGCCCAGAGCTGCAGCTCCGCCCGGCCGCCCCCCGTGCGCCACTCGCAGCCCGGAGAGGCAAGGGACTCCGGGGACCGTGATGTCCCCGAGCTGCCCAAGATCCCCCTATTAGAGCGCTGAAGCGCCTGGCTCCCCTGCTGATAACCTCTCTCTCTCTCTCTCTCTCTCTCTCCCTCTGCCTTTCTGTGTCTCTCTGTCTCGGTCAACCAATTAAGCAGAACACAAATGTAAAAATTTTCTTTCTGTTAATTGCATCTCCTGACATTTCTGCGCGCTGGGAGAAAAAAAGATGAAGAAGTAAGAGCAGAAAGAAAAGAGAGAAGCTCCGCCGCAGCTGGAGGCGCCTGCAAGCGCCATGCATTGGCAGCGCTCGACACGCAGAAGGCGCCTTTTTTTTCATATTGAAACCACGCGGAATATGTACATTTTTTAGTCTTACTTACGCTTTCAGGGGGTTGTGAATGACAGTCGCCATTTTGCTACAATGTAACAGAATATTGTCTGTCTCAGAGTTCTAAAGGTTCGCTCAGGGGAAGCGGCAGCCCAATCAGAGCACGGGATACCGGCCCGCCGACCAATCGGCGAGGCCGGCCGCCAGGTGGGCAGGGCCTGCGCTGTGGTAGTTATTAGGGGAGCTGTCAAAGCCCAGAGGTCACTCCCTTTTGTAGAGCCCGACAGCGAGCAGGTCTTAAAGAGGCAGTACCGCGATAGCAGCTCCTTTTCCGACTGGGACAAGTGGAAACGCACGGGAGAGCGTTCTAGCTTGGTTTCAGTCCCTACTTTTCTAAATAACTGCAGAAAGCTTGCGCTCCAGGACAGAAATATTTACATATTGCTGACAAACCACTGAATTCCACTCATTAGCTTTGGGTTTTACGTATCACCGTTTTTAATCCCCCGGAGGGTCAAGCCCCGTGTTCCATTGCAGAAGTTCGAAGGCTGCTGTTTCGTCTAACAAATCACTACACGCGTCCTGCTGATTGGTAATGCTCTGGGTCCCGCGGCTTTTTAATATTCTTGTTCCCGAAATGTTTTCTTTATCTCCGCCACCTTCCTCTCTCGGTTTCTTGGAACTGCCGCCACTGTTACTGGTGACTCCAGGACAGCAACTCCCCTCCCCCTGGACTCTCTCAATGGCAGGCTCGCTCTCTCAGCAACCAGGGCTTTCGTTACGTAATTCTCGGTGGTCTCTCTGTGAGTTCCCCCACTACCACCGCTTCAGTTCTCCACCCTCCTTAGAAACTTCCGAAGGGATCAACTCCAGCCGGCTGCAGGGCTGGCCGGAACCTGGCGCTCTGACCCTTAGGCTTAGGAGTACGGAAGATTTAAGACAACTTTTGGAAACGCTGTTTGCTACTAGGAAAGCGAGGCAAAAGTTGTAGAACCTGGGCTGGGTGTCGCCCGAGTCCTTTTCGAGGAGTGGCACTCGCTTTTCTGGCGTCACTTCTCACTACTTAGTTAGAAGGTGAAAAGAATTTGCTAATGAATAATCCGATGTGACCTGAGGCACCAGAGAGTCTGTGTCTGCTTCAGGTCACTGAGAATTCTTCACTTGCGAACCCTTGACGAAATTGAGAGACTTTTGGAAGTCTGGTTTACTCAGGGCATTGCGAAGCTCCAGGTCGACGAAATGTCACTAAATCACCAAGAGGGCAGGGGCCTCGTTAGCATATAGGAGTTTGGCTCGCATCCCAAAGCTGTTTAATCAGGTCAAATAGCTACGATTGCCGGGGAGGGGTAGAAAGAAGGCACAAACTGCCAGTTCTTCACAGCTCTGCCCTCCCACTTCTTTTCGCTCCTCAGGAGGCAATGCAACAACAAAACAAAACAAAATAAAATATCCTAGAACTTTCAGAGTTCAAGGCACACACTTTTAGAGATACAGATAAGCAGAAAGAGGCTGAGTCAGTATATTTGTAACAGACTTGAAATTTTTAACCCTTTCTTCCTAGTTACTAGCCAAGTTTCTGTAGATTTCTTGGTAAATTCTATGTGTTGCTTGTTGGCAGAGGTTACACTTTGAGGAAGTTACCGACTTTTCTAAAACTAAAGTTTGAAACTCCCTTCTTTATATTAATGTACCAAGGATTTGGTTCACAAGCTTGTACTTTGCCTGCGCTGGACCTGCCATTGTTGGAAAGAAAGCACAGGCTCTGACACAAGAGAGCCAGTTAGAAGGCATTAGTCAGAACTCCTACCAGCTCTGAGAGATTCCAACAGTACAATTCAGATTGAAAGACACCGTTTTCATATACAAAACCTGAAAGAAAAAAAAAAAGCAGGAAAGGTAGAGGGGCTGCCCTGGACAAGGCTGACAATTTAATGTGAGAAGAGAGGAAAAATTAATTTATATTACATTCTAAAGAAAAAAACCTATCCTAAGCATGTACATATCTTCTATTGTGTTAAGGTCCTTATGCAGAGACCTGCGCAATTCCTAATTTACCTAAAATTAAGATTGGTGATACAGTCTGTGCTTAGCATGTATGAGGCCCGGGTTCAACATCTAGCACCAAAAAATAAAAAATTAAAAAATTAAAATTAAAAAAAGAAAAGTGAAATTGTCTATCAAAACATATTTCTGAGCTCTATTAATACTCATATATTTGAACATACTACCTTGTACCCCATCTTCTTCATCTTGGCTTAGTGGGTGAGGCAGCTTAATTTGGAGGGCAGTGCAGACCCAAAATAATCACTCCTGCATCTCATCTGGGTAGTGTTAAGCTTTATTGTCCAATGTAGGAGTCATAAACTACAATTGGCTACTGAATATTTGAAATGTGGCTAGTTCTGAGATGTGCTATAAGTGTAAAATATGTACCAGATTTTATAGGCTTAGTAGAAATAAGAAGGTAAAATAACTCATTAATATTTTTATATTGATCATATGTTGAAGTGATATTTTAAATTTCCTGGGTTAAATAAAGTGTTGTTATAACTAATTCCATCTATTTCTTTTTACTTTTTAACATGGCTTTTAGAAAATTTTAAATTACACATGTTGACTAGGATTGTCTTTTTATCATACAGCATTTCATTAGACAGCGTATGATCAGGGAAAAAATGGGGGCCATTTCTAATCACGTTAATTCATCCTCTGTCACTTTCTCTAATTTAGTCTTGATATCATGAGTAAAACTCGTTGGCCCAGCTCAAGTATGTGTAGAATGCCACCCTCAAAATGAACACTTAGGATGCAACTAGCAACCCAAGAATCTAAATCACAAGAGAACCATCTCCATCTATTCCTAAAAAATTCAGAGGTGGCTTCAGCAGACAGAATCAGAGCTATGAGGAGATGCCTGTCTAGAAACAGGGAAGATGCAGTTGCCTAGGAAATACCCATCTTTCCAGCACATCTTTTTAACGGTACATCTAAATATGGGGCGGGGGGAAGAAGGGAAGAATGGAAGGAACCATGGGTCTTTCAAACAGCCAAAGGGTTCGTTTGAAAGAGGGTAAGTGCCAGAGAAGTTATGCAAAATCAGTGCTGCCCTTAAGAGACCCTGAGAGCTGGAGAAGTTTTAAGTCCTGTGGATATTACAAACAAAAGCAAGCCCACCCTCCATCTCTCCATTCACCCACAGCACCACCAGTCATGGCCTCTGCATCTGGTTGGTCATGGCTTGTTCCTCAAAATCTAGAACCAACTCTGGTATGTTCTAGGCACTGAGCCAAAGAGGAAACTTTTTTCTAAAAGAAGAATTCTTTTGAAAAAAATGGGGCATCAAAACTGCTCCCTGGTTTTCTCCCACCTTGGGGGATGTGGGCAAAGGGGTTCTTATGCCTCTCACAGTGTCTCAGAATATACACCACCACCACCACCCCCACACACACACACAAACAAATTATGGGTATGAGAGACGCTCACAGGACCAGCCAACAAAACCTCCTATTTCATGATGGAGTCAAATGGAAACAATGCTTGCTGCTTCCCACTAACTTTGTTCATTCATTCATCCATCCACTGGAGGCTTTCTTGGAAGAAGGCATTGTGCTAGGCACAGGTGGCAGAATAAAAAATAAACCAGACACAGAAACAACCCTCAAAAAAGCAATTGCCATCCATCTGGAAAGAGAATAAAGATAGTAGGCCCAACCCTACAAGCAAGCAATACAATTACTTGATGTGACTTAGAAAGGAAAAGCAGGCTCCCAGCAGTCTTCTACTCCTGGCCTGGTGCCCACAGTCCCAGTGGATGCATCCTTGAATGTTTGTTGGACACATTCACTCCTTTGAGTTTTCAAGGTTCTGAGGTATCAAGATTTGCATATATTAATACAAAACAAAGAAATGATATATGTCAAAGAACCTCATTGGAGGGTGGGAGTAGTTCTAACACTGGAGGAAGGCAAGGCTTCATGGAGAAAATTGCATTTAATTTGGGCCTTGCTTGATCTTAGAAGTAAGCCAAGGGGTAAAAGCCCTTCCAGACCAAAATGACAACCTAGCAACAGCTAATTCATGCAGCAAATATTTGTGGATTTCCTTCTGGGGGGGCCTTGGGATAAGAAGAGATCTAAGACAATACCCGGCTTTAAGAGGGTTACATTTGGGAAAAAAAAAAAAAAATGAGGGAAGTGGAACATATCAGGCACTGTGGGGGCTGGGTGAGGAGCATCAAACAGACCAGAAGGCCAAAGCTGTCCCCTTAGAAGAAGGGATGCCTGGGCTGAGTTCCAAGTGACCTGGAAGAGGGAGAGAAAGGTGCCCCTGCAGAAATGGCAGCACTTTCAGAGAAGTGCGACAGGGCACTGTGATTTCAGGAGATTCCCTGGATAGGAAGTCATTGCAGGAGATGAGTAAGACAGAAAAATCTAGAGAGACAAAAGGCAGGTGTCAGTATAAAGAATTGTAGCATTTGGGGGGGGGGAGAAAATCTGCCGACACTGGAAGGTTTTAAACTGGGGGTGAAAATGAAAAGAGTAGCCTTTTTAGGAAGTTCATTTCAGCAGCAGCATGACCCTGGATTGGAAAAGTCTGGGCTGGCGGCCTGCTGACATGCTAGAAGGCTGTGGCAGCCAAGGCTGTGGCCTGAGAATGCAGATACAGGGTAGAATCAGTGATATCTGGGGAAGTAGAATTTATGGGACTTGGTGACCACCTGGATGCAGGTGGAAAGAGAGAGACAGGTGGGATGTAGGATGATGCTCCTGAAAGTGGGCACCAGTCAGCCCACTACAGGACAACAGGAACAGGAAGTCAGGGCCAAGGCCTGCGGGCTGGAGGTCAGTGTATCACTGGGCCTGCTGTTCTACAGGACAGCTTAGCTCACAAGAAGACCTTAACGTCCTGCCTCCACCCCCAATAGTGGGATAAATTTCTTTCTCTGGCAGAATGGGCTTGGATTCTCTTGGGTCCCCACTCTATCCCCCAGTTTTCCCTCTCTCTGTGGACTTTATATTCACCTTCATTAAGGGCCTCTTCCACATCCCCTCCTGCAAATCCCACCTTTTGCCTCTGAACATGCTCTGAAATGGCTGACAGAGGTTTCTCCTGGATAGTTGCACCTAAGAGTGAAGTATAGGACACCCCAAAACCATCACAAGGAAAACACACACACACATACAAACCATACATAAGCACAGGCAGTGGCTTGGCTAGAGCCTCAGGCACCAGGAAAGACAGCCACAAATCGGATATTTTTATCCAAGAGCTTTCTCCACTCAAATCACACCAAGTAATCCTAGTGTGCTCTGAGGCCTGACCTCAACCCCTTTTCTACCTCACTAAGACAGACTATCAGAAGTAAGCCATGGTTCCCCTTCCTGATAGAGCCGCTGGTTACAGTGCTCTCCAAGAGTCTATTTTTCTACATAGCCATCTCCTCTCTCTTTACCCTCCTCTACCTGCCAAGTCTGAATTTGCCAAGTCCTCCTCTTTTGGCCCATCCACATGGACATTGTGTGGATGAAATCTTGGAAGCTCTTACGTCCAAAGTCAAAGCAACTGGCAAGGTGCCCTGCAAAAAGGGACGGAACGGAGCAGAGGACAAACAACTGTCCACCATTACCGCCATGGGGAATGACCAAGACACACAGTGGGAACCAAATTCCCCTAAGACTTATGTGCACACAGGAGGAATAAATGCACCCTTGGCCATTTCCCAAGTAATCTTCTCATCTGCAAAGGCAGCTGCCCCAAGGGCCCCCACAGAGGGCTTTCTGCATGTGGCTTTAAGTGTGGTGAGGCCCAGAAGCACCTGTTTCCCTCACTCACCCCTCTTACATGACCTCAGGCTTCTACTCTGTCAGGAGGTAGGAATCGTCCAGAAGTCTAAAGCCAAGCACAGGAGGGCATATTAAGTCTTGTTGTTCTGCAGATATTTACACCACCATATAAAAATAGGTGTCCGTAAGCAGGACAGATGGACAGAAGCCACAGCACCTAAAATGTCCCATACTCTGGCAAAGAGGGGAACATTTCCCTGCTGAATTAAAGCAGGTGTTTTCTATTCTCTGACAGCTCCAGGCAATGAACTCTGGCCTGCATAGCTGCAAAAGGACCTCGACTCCTTGTTTATTTCACTCCAGAGGCAAAAAAGAGGTAGGTAAGAAACGTTCCTAGAGTCAGCAGAGGGCCTGGTATGTTTAAATGCATCTAAGCCAACAGAGACAGCCAGCCTGGGGACTTTCTCCAATGCAGCCTGAAGTTCTGGGACAGAAGCACATCCCAGAGGGTTGAAAACCACAAAGAAAGGAATACAGCATTGCAACAGGGGAAATCTGTGAGATGGGACTGCTGGGAGAGGAACAAAAATGGAAGCTATTTGCTCTGGTAAGGGGGAAATGAAAAACCACAAAATCAGGTTGCTAACAACCTAGGCAGCAGAGGAAATCCATTTTCTGTAGCTGGATTCCCAAAGTCATCAGATGCTCTCCGTGCTCACCAAAATATGACACAAATTATTTTATTTTAATTTTGTCTACAACAGACAAAAATGTGTAGAGCTTCCCTATTATAACAGTTGGAGCTCAATGACCATTCTGAAAACCAAGACCATTTTCTAGATACAAGTGGGCTCACTAACCATGTTTCTGAAAGTCGTGCTTCGTGTAATGAAGCTTCTTTTAATGAAGCTGACATTAAATATTTTTATATTATCTATTTAGCAGCTTGAATTTAAACCTATTTGGATTAAATGGATCTCAGGTTAGTCACTTGTTGCTTTGGGCTTTTGCAGAGTTTTAATCATAGCTTTATTAAAATACTTGTATTTCTGGGTGCAGCTCATTTTGTCTCCCTGCCCCACAAGGTGTGGACCACAGGTATGGTGCCTTGAAACCTCCAGAGACTGGCCAGGGACTAGAAGATAGCTACTAATTGGTAGTTGAAATAAAAATATAAACATCTAAATCCAGTGATATAAATCCCACTTTTTAAAAGAAGAAGGAAGAGGGAAGAAGTTGTCTCCACACCTATTTAGGATGGCTAGAATCCAGAAGTTAGCTAACAAAGATTGTTGAGGATGTGGGGAAGTTAGGACACTGATGATGAGATGGCCAAACTGTTCTGGAAACCAGCACAGCATTTCCACAAATGATGAAACACAGAGTTACTGCATGACCCAGCAATTCCACTCCTAGATATGGGAATGAAAGTATATGGTCTCTGCAGAGTATACGCATCTAAGAGAAATGAAAGTATATGTTCATACAATAACTTGTACCTGAATGTTCATAGCACCATTAGTCATAATATCCAAAAGACGGAAGCAACCCAAAGGGCCATCAATAGATAAGTGGATGAACACAAGGTGATGTATTGATACAATACAATGTTATTCAGCCACAAGAAAAGAAGCATGGAGCACCATCATATGCCACAAAGTGGACAGATCTTGACCCAAGAGAAAGAAGCCAGTCACAATGCCACTCACTGTATGATTTCATTCACACGAAATTCCAGAATAGGGAAATACACAGAGATAGAAAATACATTAGTGGTTATATAGGGCTGGAAGAGCAAGTGTGTGGAAATAGGAAAATGATAGCTAAAGGGTAAAGTTTCTTCTTTACATGCTTAAAATGTCTTAAAATGGACTGTGGTGATGGTCACACATATTTCTGAATACATTAAAAACTATCAAATTTTGAATAGGTTAATTGTATGTCATATGAATATATCTCAGCAAAACCTGTTTGTAATCGTTACTCATAACAAATGCCAGGAGCCCACTAACCCAGAAATTTCTATAACTGCTTTCTGCTTTAGAACTGCATTGGAATTAGATATTATACTACTGGAGGGGTCTCAATTTTCAGTTTGGTGATTCTGTACTCATCTTTTCCTCTTGCAAACCACATAACACGGGAAGAAATCCCATACTTTGAAAACCTTAAAATGTTGAATCCATACCCATCATTAACAGCAATTCTGAGGGACTTTGGGTTTCTAGGAAGTCTTTCTATAAAGTCAAATAAAAGTATTTTAACCTTACACATTAGCCACTCTGGAGGGACTCCTAAAGTGTAACCTCATAATGCAAGAGCTGAACATGGACCTGTTTTCCTGAATAACAAAAGCTACTCTCATCCCAAGTTGTGCTTTCTTTTTTGTTGTTGTTGTTTTTTTGTTTTTTGGTGTTTTTTTGAGATGGGGTCTTGGTATGTAGCCCAAACCAGCCTTGAACTCACTATGTAGCCCAGGCTGGCCTTGAACTCATAGTGATCCTCCTGTCGCAGACCTCCCAAATGCTGAGAGTACAAGCATGCACCACCACACCCAAGGTGGTTTTTTTTAAATTCTGAGATATAGGAAAGGTGGGAAGAACAATGTCATTTTTATAATGTCTTTAGTTAATTTTATCATGAATTACAAATTTTTATAAACTTCCCAGTAATAAAAGCAAGGAATGTCACAAAAAAATATGTCTAGAAACACTGATGACACTATTAAAGAATATGAGCCAGATGTGGTGGCACACGCTGTAATCCTAGCACTTGGAGGCTGAAATAGGAGAATCACTGTGAATTTGAAGCCAGCCTGGTTTACATAGTGAGTTCAAGGCCAGGTTTAGCTGCATAGCAAGAACATGTCTCTACAGAAAAAAAAAAAAAAAGAATATGAAAACCTTAGAACAAAATCCTAGCTCAATTACTTACAAGGCACACAATCTCTGGCTGGTGACTCAATCCTGAACCTCAGTTTATTCATCTGTAAAATGGGGATACTCATGCCAGCTCAGTGCAAGTGACATAAAGACTGACAAGTGCAGAATCAGCACTTGAGAAATACTTCTCCCTGCTCCTTAGACAGAGCATAGAAAATTGAACACCGGTTGTGCTGAAGAGGAACAAAAAGAGAACAGAATACAAGAAACAGTGAAGGTAGGAGAAGTCAGAGATTAACAGACTGTAAACCACCAAATTGGCAGAAGCCTGATAATCTCGGGCCAAAATAGGAGATAAGACTTGCTGGTGTTGAGGCAACGAGGCATTGGACCAAACAGAAAGTACAGTGACAGAGAACTGGGCTGTCGGCAAAGACTGTGAGGGTCAGCTGGAGCCAGTCCTTCAAGAGTTTCCTTTGGGCCTCAAGGAATTAGATGCGGATGTGGTGGGAAACGGCGGCACAGGATTAAGAGCGCTGCTCGGGACACACGGTTAGTAGAAGCTACTGACAGGCACATTTCAAAAGCCTGGCTTTTCAGGAAGAAAATCTTGATGGAGACCTATCTAGCCCTCGTTAGAGTGTGTCCTCTCTGATGCCGCACCGGGAGGAGGATAGAACCACGCAGCTCTTCCTTACGGAAAGAATAAAACCAGTCTCGAACAAGTGCGCGAGGGCCTGGGCTCAATTTCGATACTGGCAATTGAGTGCCCTCTAGTGTGTGTTAGTAGGAAAGACAACTTGGAAAACGCAAAGTTGAGCAACCTGGTTCCAGCCTTAGAAGAAACTCAAAAAGCAGTATGTACATGGATACCTGGAAGGCAAAAAAAGTAAAAACAATACAAATTAGTTCCTTCGAGGTGAAGTTCTGGAACACAGTAGGTATTCACAAAGTGTTTGTGAATATGCAAATGTCCACCGCCAGCTCGGGGCGTTGACTTATAATGAGTACACCGCCTGTTAAACCAATTTGGCAATGGAGAACTTGAGTGCTCAAATTGTAGGTGCTTTCTAAGTGATACAGTTGGATAAGAACCGCAGCTAGGTCACCTGGCTGAAATTAAAGAATCTGTTCTGCTGGGTCAATGAAAATGTGCTGTCATCAGAACAAATCATCTTTTCCTCGCTGAGCTTGGGTGAAGCCATCTGCAAAGCTGCGGGCTGTGGGGAGCACAGCTCACCTCTGAGAAAAGACTACCCAGGATCCCACGTGCTGTGGAAGCACAAAACACACTCAAGGTATTTATCACTTGTGCTGACTCGGGTGGAGAAAACACGCCCAGTTCCACAGCCAAAGCTATGTTGGCATCAATCTGTTACTTGTCAACAGAAGAAAAAAATCAACCACACAGACTTAGTTCAAAGTGCTTAGCAGTCTGGTTCCTTGATTGCTGGAAACTTATGTTTAGTGGATTCAACAATATATGGAGCAAGTATTCCTTGGCTATTTCAGTTTTTCCTGGAAAGGAAAAGAACAAGACAAAACAACAACAAAAAAATAACCCTAGCAAACAGATCTACTTTGAACAGAGGGCCTGGATTGCTGGCATAGCCAGAAAGGCATTGGAACCTGCGTGCTCCCTGAATGAACACTTGGAAAGACACCCTGTGCAGCTACGTGAGGATGTAGGACACGCAGCTTGCCACTTTCTCCTACTTCCTATGTGACTGCCATGCTGTACTTCATCCTATATTTGGGTCTCCTAAATAGTCCATTTCATGAAACTGAACATCCAGCACAATGGCCTAAGATGTTTTTACAGACTTGACTTGCCCTCCCTCTTGGAAAAGCTCCAAAAGCCATCTTTACCTACGGTTGTGCTTTGGATGACTATTCATTGGGCCTGGAAGTCACCTACCGCTTCACACCTCAGACACTCAGAGCAGAGACTGTATGAAAATTCAAATGACTATTCCAGTCTTCTTTCAGGGACTAGGAGAGTAAAGGGAGAGCAGATGCCTTAAAGGCATCTAGCACACGTTGAACTGCTGGGAAACAGGAAAAAATCCCATGTGTCTCCCAGACAAAGCCCTTTACGAGAGGGTACCAAATGAGCTGGAATTACTCCACATTTCCAAAACTGAGGGGAGTTGGGGATTTAGCTCAAGTGGTACAGTGCTTGCCTAGCAAGTGCAAGGTCCCAAGTTTAATCCCCAGCACCAAAAAAATAAAATAAAAAATAAAAAATAAAACATCCAAAAATGAGGGAGAGAAGGGAGCTTTTGGAGTTAAAAATTCAGGCTACCAATTGGCCACCACATTTGACTGGTTCCTATTTTAAGCAAGCACTACAGGAATGAGGTGGGAGAGAGGGCTGAGCCCTCCTGCATTTGCTCTGCACTTGAACAATTGTCGTTACTCACCAGGGTGCATTTAAAAGCGGGGAGCCCTGCAGGGGGTTTCTTTTGCAGGCTCACAGCTAACACCAGAGGAATGATCCCTTCTCTCCTCCTGCCTTCTTTCCAGGGCTCCTGACCTTCCTACGTCTACAGTGCTCTCCCAGTGGACAGGTCAAAACAGCTCATCCCAAAACTGAGGCGAGAAGGTGGAGGAGGTGGTGGTGGCATTGAAAGAAACTGCTCAGACAACTACAGAGGTCATATAGGTAGTAGGATATTGTAACAGGATGAAACAAAACACCAAACCCAAGAACATATCATCCTCATAGCATGCTATCATGAAAGGTTCTATTTTTAATTATTCAAAAGATAACCTTGATGAAATCTCAACTTTCTGTGTCCTATCCCATATAGAGGCCTCTGAACACCTGATTTTATTGTAAAACACATTTATTTAAAGAAAGCAAATGTATTTTAACATTCTATTAAATCCATAAATCTCATTATAAGTTGACTACATGATGAATTTTACCATCAAACAGAACTTGATGCCCCCAAGTTCACAATATTGTGTGAAGTATTATACACAAAGTAATTCAGACAATCACTCAGAATCTCAAACTACACTGATACTTTATATTATAGGCCATTTTAAGAAATGTTAAGGTGCTTCCTATGCAAAACTGAGAGAGGATGAATAAATAATAAGATACCTGAATAGTGCTTCCCAAGTAAGGCGCTGTTCTAAAGCCCTTTATTCCCACAAACCCATTTAAGCAACTCTCAGCAACTTCCTAGACATGCTCTTAGGATCCTCGTTGTGTAGGTAGGACAGATTTCCCTTGTTTTCTCTGTTGCAAAAGGGTAATGGAATACAAGCAAACCCATTCTTTTTTGTTTTGGTTTGGTTTAGGTTTTTGGAGACAGGGTCTTGCTATGTAGTCCAATCTGGTCTTGAATTCCAGCGACCCTCCTGCTACAACCTCCCGAGTGTGAGTGGGGGGTTACAGATGTCCACCTCCACACTCAGCAAATGCAAGCCCATTTCTAATTTGCCTGCCATTAGAGTCTGTAAGCCCATTTCCAACTAGCAGCCTCTACTTAACTAGATCAGTGAGTTTCCTAGGCCATTTGCAGCCCAAATGACTCTACTTTCAAGTTCAAAATACAAAAATGAATTTTATTCTCAAGTCTAAAAATTGCTCTTCCCCAAAGAGCTAAAGACATCATACTACAGAGATACTTGCATGACAATGTTTATAGCAGCACAATTTGTAGTAGCTAAATTCTGGAAGCAGCCTGTATATCCATCAATAGATAACTGGATAAACAAAATGTGGTATCTATACATAACAGAATACTACTCAGCTACAAAGAATGACAAACTAGAGGCATTTATAGGAAAATGGATGGACCTGGAAAATATAATGTTGAGTGAAATAAACCAGACTGGCACGCTTGAGTACCATATGGTATCCCTCATTTGAGTGAGGCAAAATACAAACAAAAGAAAAGGGTAAACAATGGATACAAAAAGGCAAAGGGTTAGATATAAGCTAATAGGCAAAGGATCCAAGGGAACAAGAAGAGGGCAAAGGAGGAGGGGAATGGGAATTCAGAGGAATAAAGATATCCTAAAAACAAGAACCTAATAACCCAAATTTAAAACAGTGACACGTACGCTAGGTACTACAGCAACTTTACGTAGTTGTGACTTAATGCTGCATCTATGTGGTTGTTTACATTGCTCATTGTCATAAGCAAAAGGCACAATATATTGTGGTCTGTAAGTTTGTGTAATTTTGGATAAATTCTAATAAAAATCTATTAAAGAGATAAAAATTGCAAAGCTACGTTCATAATATCACATAATGCTATATTCGTTAGCTATCTGGAAAGCAGAGAAGAAACATGTTTCTCAAAACTGTACACCTTCAAAGCAGCAGACAACATGGAACAGTACCCCCAACCGCTGGAGAGGCCTCCCTACAGTTCCACACCATTCTCTCTTCTCCCTGGCCATTCTGCCCTCCATGCTCCAAAGTGGATGAGGAACTTCAAAACCAGCTCACTCTAGGGCATAGCCCATAAGGAGAACAAACAAATCTACACCAGAATATCAAAAACTTCTACTCAAAGTTTTTTAAAGTTTACCAAAAGCAGAAAATAATTCTGCTGACACAGTAAAGCCATCAGAAAGATGTGCTGTAACAAATATATGTGCAACATTCAACATTCTCCCAACTGCCCCATCATATGCAATGGAGGTAATACTTCAGTGCAATCAGTTTTCTCTTTGTCCATTCTTTTCCATCCCTTTTTCAAGCTAAGCCCCCTCCAGGCAACTATAAATAAGAATGTGTGCATGACTGAGTCATGTTAGAATTACAAGTTTGGGATTTATCTGGTTTTTTGTTGTTAGGTTATTTTCAAAGTGAAAATAACTTCATCTATTCCTTGGATATAAAAATAATGCATGTCTGTTATAAAGAATTGGAACAACACAAAAAGATACAACCATAAAAATGAAAATCCCTGAAAACTCACCATCCCAACCAGTAACAATAAAATGAACATCTTTCAATGCATGAATGGACACCCATATGCACACACACACAACTGCACGGACAGTCCCATGATCTACACAAATGATATCAGGTTATACTCCTGGTTTTTATTATAGGCAATTATTATACTCTTTTTGCCTCTTCCCCCAACATTAATGACCTGAAAGTGTATCTATATATTGCTTTGTGATCATCTTTAAATATACGTTTTCATATACACCAACACGTATAGGGAGGGCTTTTGGCTTTTTTTTTTTATAATAATAGAATCACATTACACTCATTTTGCATCTTACTTTCTTTACTCACTGGTGTCTCACGGAAATCTCTCTCAGACATCTGGTAAGGCCATAATTCATTCCATTTAATGGCCATATAACATTCTATGGAGTAATATATTTTAATTTTTCAGTCATTCCCTGATTAATGGCCATTCACCATGTTTCCAGTTCTTGGCAGTTACAAAGAATGCTGTAATAAACATTCTTGCACACATGTCCTTACAAATTAGCACTTTTATTTTTATGGGATAGATTCCTAAGAGTAGGATCCTGGGGTCAACGGGCATATGTATTTTTAATTTTAACAGATATTGCCAGATTGCCTTCCACGAAAGGCTGGGATGTTTTACATTGCTCTACCAGCAATGGATAAGAGCACATTTTATCCCACATCCCTGCTGGCAACAGGTATTATAGCTCTTCTTAATTCTTTGCCCATTCAATGGATAAAACACAACATTTCATTGCTAGTTTGCATTTCTCTGAGTCTGGGCCACTGTGTATACTGTGTGGTTTATTCATAAGGTAATGGGGCTGAAACCCAGCCCGCACATAGCTTGGAAGACAAACATCTTGACTCTTCAGTAGAGAAGAAAGGCCCAACTTTTCTAGTTTATAGGCAAGTGTTGCCAGTGGCTCTTTACTAACCACCAAGAAATCTGATCATATTTGTAGTAGGTAGCTGTTGGGTATTTGAACTCATTCTTCTGTGAATTTTCTCTTCATATCTATTACCCACTTTTATTGGAATACAATAGAAAAAAAATTCTATTTATACTATTTACTATTTTTCTTGTCAACTTATAAAAACTAAAATTTGTCAGATTAATTTTATAGAAGTTGACTCTGGGGCTAGGGTTGTAACTCAGTGGTAGAGCACTTGCCTAGTATGTGCAAGGCCCTGGGTTCAAGTCCAAGAACAGAAGAAGAAAGGAGAAAGAAAGAAAGAGAGAGAGAGAGAGAGAAAGGGAGTGAGCAAGAGAGAAAGAGGGAGAAAGAGAGAAGGGAACTCTATCATTTGCATTATAGACACTATCATTTGGCCTTTAATTTTGTTTATGGTACCATTTATAATATTAAAAATTTAATCAAGGGAGTGCTTGCCTAGCAAGCACAAGTCCCTGAGTTCAATCTGTAGCACCAAAAAAAAAAAAAAAAAAAAAAAATTTAATCAAGGGTCTGGGTATTTAGCTCAAGTGGTAAAGCGCTTGCTGAGCAAGTGCAAGGCCCTGAGTTCAAGCTCCAGCATTAAAAAAAAAAGAAAAAGTAATCAAATGTGTCTGTTTTCTTTTATAACTTTTGGATCAGTCTCAGTTAAAAAGATCTTTTTGGTTCCTGGAAAATATAAGTAGTCTTCCAAATTATCCTGTAAAATATTTATTTTATTTTTTACATTTGTCTTCTTTTTCCTCTGGGAGTTATGTATACAAAGTCAGGTAAGAGTCTAAATTTACTTTCCTCCATCAGGATAACCAGTAAACCAACATAACTTTAAAAGTAGTCCATCTTTTATCTACTGAATTCAAATGCCTCCTTTATCATGTCTTACCTCCTCAGGTGAACCAATTTTGAATTCTCAGTTCTGTTTCACTGTTGTCTAATGATTCCTATGCCAATTAAGTTCTGATATTTGTATTTTTCCATGGTATCTCAGTTATCTTTTGTGTAAAGTTTGATTACTTTATCTAATTTACAAAGATTCCATGAATATCTTAAGGGAAATTATATTCATACACATATATGAATACAATTCATATATATGATATCTATATATGTATACGTGTGTGAAGTAACATTTTAAGTATTGTATTCATTATCTAAGAACATGGTATGCCTTTGCTGTTATTCAGATCTTTGTTTTGTGTTTTTATTATAATATTTTATAGTTTCCTTTATACAGATCCAAGGTCTCGATAAATTTATATCAAAGTGTTTTACTAGTTTTGTTGCTACTGTAAATACAGTACTTTTTTCCATTTCCACATTTAGTAGGTAAAAACTCTCAGTATGAGCTGGGTGTGGTGGCACATGCCTGTAATCCCAGCACTCAGGAGGCTGAGGCAAAGAGGGTTACCTTGAGTTCGAGGCCGGCCTGGGCTACATACTGAGTTCAAAGTCAGCCTGAACTACATAGCAAGACTGTCTCAGGAAAAAAAAAAAGTCCTTGTCCTGCATACTTATTTCAAACCCATTCTTATTATCAAATTCTTATTTAATTCTATACCTTCTTTTAAAACAGCCTCAGGCTAGGAATTCAGCTCAGGGGTTAGAGTGCTTGCCCGGCCAAAAAAATAAATAAATAAAATTATTTAGAGCCTCTCAGTTTTCCCAGGTATGTAATCATATCACAAGAAAGAGAGAGACAGAGAGAGAGAGAGAGAGAGAGAGAGAGAGAGAGAGAGAGAGAAAGGGAAAAGAGGTCAGGGTGTGGTGGTACACGCCTGTAACCCCAGTACTCAGGAGGCTTGCCACTTCAAACCCAGCCCAAACTACATAGCGAGACCCTGTCTCAAAAAATGAAAAAGAAAGAGAAAAGATAGCTTTTCTCTTGTTTTCTAACTTCCCAAATTATAATGGTGATTTTTAAGGAAATTCTTGTCTTCATGTTTCATCATGTAGGAAATTTGCTGTTAGTTTTTGGTAAATAGCTTTTGACATATTTCTCTCTATTACTATTTTCTTAGAGTCTTTGTTGGTAATGAGATAAATTGTATCAAACGTCCTTTTACCTTCTATTCATACAATCCTATGATTTTTCACCATTATTTCAATCACAAATCTTATTAAGAAACATTTTGATATCAAATCACCTCCGCAAAACCTTCTGGTTGTGGCAGAACAGGGTTTGCTTCACTGCATTGCTAGGCTCTTCCCATTAGGTTCTATTTTCTGTTATTTTATTTAGAGTTTCCATAAATATATACTTATTAGTGAAATTGGACCATAACCCCATTATACCCCTTTTGGTACAACTCTTACCAAGTTCTGGTTGTAAAGTTATAGCGGCTTCGTAAAATAAACCGAAGGGCTGTAATTTTTTCTGAAATATTATAAATAACCAGAATCATCTATTTTTAAAAGCTTAGAAAAAAATATAGCTTTGAATCTACCTGAATTCCCATTTCTATTTTCTTTCTTCCTTCCTTCCTTTCTCTCTTTCTTTCCTTCTTTTTTTTTTTTTTTTTGTGTAGTATGGAAGATTGAACCCAGGCAATCTATCACAGGTATAACTCCTGCTCCTGGGTCCCTTTTTTAATGATACATTTCAAAGCATTTATCTAATTTCTTTTCTGGTAAGTAATCTGTTCTTGTTTTTCATTTCTTCTTGGGTCAGATACGATAGTTTATATTTTGATAGGAATGATTCATTTTCTCTAGAACTCCAAATTTGCTCTCACAGAGTTATACAATGAAATCTCTCAAAATTCTTGTAATCTTTTTCTTTTTCTACTATGGTATACCTCCATTCTCAAAACCAGTCTGTTTTTTTTGGCAGGGTGGGTGGGGATGGAACTCAGGACCTTTTTGCTGGGCAAGCACTCTACCACTGAGCTAAATCCCCAACCCCTACTAGTCTGTTTTTATAAACTAGTCTGTTTCCCTCTTTCTTTTTCCTTTTAAGCCTCTCAAAACAAATACATAGAAAAATTAATGTGTTATAAGCCATATTCAATACTATGTTTTCCTAAAAATAAATCATAACAGTATATGGTATGAAATTTTAAAGGTAAAAAGATTAGAAATAGGAATGTGGTGCGACAGAGCACTTGCCTACCATGTTCAAGGCCCTGTGTTGAATACCCAGTGCTGCCCCCAAAAAGAATACACAGACAGTGAACAAGAATTTTCCTTTCTACTACTATCCCCCAGCCACCCAGTGTCCTTCCTAAGATACAATCACCTTAGAATAGTTCTTTTTCTCACTTCTTTAAATGATGTTTATCCCATTAATCTTCACTCTTTCATTTTTATCATATGTGTTTAAGTATGAATTTTCTTAAGAACTGCTTTAGTTGCATCCAAGGTTTTAGCATGTTGAGTTTTTTAAATTATTAATTCAGAGTTTTTCTAATTTCCATTGTGATTTCTTCCACGGGTTACTATTTAGAAGCACATCTCTTAATTTAACTCATAAATTATATTATTTTTCTCATGTATTCACTTCCTCCTCATCTGTAGTAGGATTGTACATTACCTACCCCATTGACTTTAGGCTTAGCCATGTGGAGTTCTTGGGCTGATGGACTGTGAACAGATGTGTGCCATACTGGAGCTGAGTCTAGCTCTAATCATATGGTTTGGGGAGGCCTTCTGCATGCCAATGCCTCCTGCCATGAGAAAGTCATGTTTCCCATGTGGTTGCCCCTTCAGTCTGGCACCCAAAATAAAAAGACAGAGAAAGCAGACCCAAAGCTAACCCACAGCTGGGACAGAGCTGCAAGAGTAACATTAACAGGAATGAGAAATAAATAGGTGTTGTAAGTCAAGGAGAGTCTGAGGTGGGTTATTTGCAGGATAACACAACTAATGCAAAGGGGCTTACTTCCTAGTTATCATTTTATTATTAATTTCTGACATAATTGTATTGTGACCATAAAACACATGCTCTGTGATTTCAGCTATTTGAAATTTGTTGAAAATTGCTGTATATAACTCAGTACATATTCAAGTTTGTAGATATTATCTGGTCTTGAAAAACTATGTATTCTACAATAACTGGATGCAACACTTTACACATTGATATGCCTATTACACTAATCGATTGTTATTCAGATGCTTTGTGTGTTTACTGGGTTTTGTCGACTTGTCTAATCACTTACTGAGAAATAGGCCATTATTACAGATTTGCTAGTTTCTCTCTCTGTAGTTCTGGTTGTACTTATTGGTCACTTATTGGTTTATATGTTTCAAATCATAAGCCATAAGTATTTGGTGTGCAATCAAATGTAGATTTATTGTATCATCTTTGTGGATTGAACCTGTAATCATAATTACATGTCTATTTTATTTGCAGTTAATGCTCTTTGCCTTAAGCCTGTGTTATCTAACACATCCACAAATGTTTCGTCTTACTAACTCTCCTTTGATCCTCAATTGTTTTATATTCTTATGTTTTAGATATGTGTCTTTTAAACACCAGATAGTAAGGTTTAGTTATGGTTTTGGGCTTGTCGGTTCTTGTTTGGGGAGGCTGTCTGTTTGTTACAGGTATGTGCCACCACGCTCAGTTTATGTTTTGTTTTTTTATTCAGTATGATAATCTTTGTTAACTCTAACACTTAATTCTCACATAGTTAATATAAATTCTGATATGGAGGGGTTCTGTTTTGTTTTGTTTTGTTTTGTTTTTGGTGCTGGGGACTGAACTTGGGGCCTTGTGCTTGCTAGGTGTAATGGTGGATTAATTGTGTCAACTTGTAAGAGAAGCTTAACTAAATTGGCTTAGCAATTCTACGTCCTAGGATGCAGAGGATCCACCCTAGGGCAGCCCATTCTCTAAATGGTATAAAAGGGAAATGAAGAAGGATATACCACCCCCCCGCCCCCAGTTTCTTTGGATCGGCTTCGGTTCCCTTGGAGGAGCTCCAGACCTTCACCTGGATCCTTGGAACTCCAGACCTTCGCCTGGATCCTTCAGACCTCCAGACCTTCAGCTGGGCCCTCCAGATCTCCAGTGCACAGACAGACCGTCTGCATGCTTCCACGTCTGACTTGCAGGAAGCCCAAGGAAGCCAATTCGTAAGCTCTCACATATTCATATCTCTACCATTGTATCTGTTTCTCTAGTGAATACTGACTAATACACAAGGCAAGCACTCTACCACTGAGCTAAATCCCCAGCCCTAAATTCTGATATTTGGATTAAAATCTATTATATGTTTTCTACTTGTCTCATATGTCTTACATTCTTCCCTCTTCTTTTTACCTTCTTGATCAACTGACCATTTCTTGTCATTTTTTTACCCTCTTCAAAGTTATGTATTCTTTTCCTATTTTTAGCATGTACATTAAAAATTACAATATGCAAAAAAGTTACAATATGTATTTTTGAACTTTCAAATTTGAATGCCAGCAATATATCTACCTTCCTCCCAAAAAATGCAAGAAAATTTTAGAACATTTAACTTCATGCATTGACCCCCTAACTTACATGTCATTATCATGTATTTTATTTTAAAACTCTACAGTAAATATTCTTCTATATTATCCATTTATTTACTCCTTTCCTTGTTCTTTATTCCTTCATTTATCTCCATTTCTCCATCTGAGATCATTTTCATTATGAAAAAAATATGCTTCAGTATTTCCTTCGGTAGGTTTCCTAGTCGTGAACTATTTTTGTTCATTTAATAAAATATCTTTATTTTACCTACATTTTTCTTATCTAGATAAGTTTGTAATGTTGAAACAATTTTAAATATAAAGATATTGGCAAAAGTAGAGAAAAAAAAATCCCTCATTTTCCCAAACCATCATATTGAAACACTTTAGTACATGATATGGTCTTGGCTTGGGAGGGTTTTTTGTTTGTTTGTTTGGTTGGTTGGTTGGTTTTTGTTTTTGTTTTGTTTTGTTTTGTTTTTTGGTGCCAGGGATCAAACTCAGGGTCTTGCACTTGCTAGGCAAGTGCTTTAACCACTGAGCTAAATCCCCAGCCCCTGTGTTTGTTTTTGTTTTGTTTTATGTTTTTTTAGTACTGGGGCTTGAACCCAAAGCCTTGGCATGAGCTCCATCTCTAGCCCTTTTTTTTTTTTTCAATTTTTTTTTTTTCAATTTTTTTTTTTGTGGTGCTGGGGATCGAACTCAGGGCCTTGTGCTTGCTGGGCAAGCACTCTAATCACTGAGCTAAATCCCCAGCCCAAAAATAATTATTAATAGCTTATTTTCTTTTTTTTGTTTGTTTCTTTTGGTACCGGGGATCGAACTCAGGGCCTTGTGCTTCCTAGGCAAGTAACTCTAACTGCTGAGCTAAATCCCCAGCCCTCTAGCCCTTTTTTAATACCTTACTTTGGAACAGAATCACAGGATTACAGGCATGCACCACCACAGCATATTATTCTTGTAAGGATATTCTATATAACTAAAATACAAACAACAAAATCAAGAAATTAACACTATGCGTTATTAACATTTAATCTAGTGATGGATTTGAATTTCACGACTTGTTCCAATGTCCTCTAGAACACACAAAAAAATCCAATTCCAATGACACATTGCACTAAGTTTTATATCATTTTACTTTCCCTCAATCTGGAATAGTGCCTCAAACTTTGTATTTCATAGTCTTGACACCTTTGGAAATTACAGGACTGTTATTTTGTAGAATGTCACTTGCTGTAGGTGTGTGTGCTGTTTCCTTGTGGTTAGATTCTAGTTACGTTTTTGGCAGGAATCCCACAAGAGTGACGCTGTGTTCTCACTGCATCCTATCAGAGGGCACTTTATTACAGTGAAGGACACATTGCCAAGAAGCATGGGATAAGGGTGTGTGAAGCAAGGGGAGAATTTTGAAAGGAATTAACAGCAATGATGATGTGTCCTTTACTGTAATAATTTTTTTAATTTAAACATTCACTGTAATTTTGATCATCCATATATTTACTTATTAGATCATATTATGGGCTAAATCATGTCTCCCCCCAAAGTTCAGGGAAGCCCTAACCCCAGTACAAAATATGAGCGAATTTGAACATGCAACCTTTAAAGAGGTGATTAAGTTAAAAAGAGATTATTAAAGTGGGCTCCAGACCAATTTAATTTGTGTCATTAAAAGGAAATCTGAACATAAAGATACCAGCGTTGTCATGTACAGTGGAAAGGCCACTTGCAGGCCAAAGAACAAGATCTCAGAAGAAACCAAATTTGCCAATAATTTTGTCTTGGACTTCCAGCCTCTTGAACTGTAAGAAAATAAATTTCTGTTGGTTAAAGCCACCCAATCTGTACTAGTTTGTTATAGCAGTCCTAGCAAATGAAAACAAGTCCATCCAACCAAAAACAATCTCATCTAAAACCAGCTCCTACAAATGGTTTGTGATAGTCTAGCCACCTTAAGCAAGTCGTGGTGTACCTGTTTCTGTAGCAATCTCGTGTTCTATATAAATCCAGTACTCTCTGACAACCCACTGGCTGTGCACAATCTCGGTATATTTCCAGACCTATTCAGTCTTATAGTGAAGGGGCCAGTGGATTTTGTCACAACATACGTTCCGTGCATGTCGTACTTCAATGGACTCTATTCATTCTGATGATGTCCCCAGTGGTTGGACCAATCCACAACATCTATAATGCATATTTACTGAGCAACAGAGTGCCTTCCCTGACAAAGAAGCCAGCTCAGAGTTTAGCTTTTTCTTCAATGGGGCATTGCTTAAATTACTACCCTTTTAGCAAGTGTGAATTACATTGCACTACCATATTACCTTTAATTTATTCAAAATTTCAGGAACCTAAAAAATGCCTCTTAAATCATAGGCTCATAGATAAATCCTTTATCTTGCCCAGCTTTGTTCCTCTTGGAATTTATGTCCTGACTTCACAAGGCTGAAAATGATTGCTCTGGCTACCTGCACTGTGTGATCTGCTGGTGGCCGGAGCCCCAGCTGTGCTTTCTCTGCCTCTGATACCTCCCCTGGCAGTAAACAGAACTCAGTCAGGGCCTCCCTAATGACTCCAGTAGCAATGGGCCTCGCTGTAGCTCGTTAACGGTGGCACAAGCATCATGGGGTCAGTGGGGACCAATGTTTATTTGGTTCCAGAAAATGAGTCAACCCCGTCATTGGACATTGTCTACAGAGGCACAACATGCAGAAATCATTTATTTTAAAAAAGGACCTTATTTTTGCAGAAACCTCCACTGTTAGGTGAAGTAGTTGAAACTTCTGAGCAGAAACACACCATGGTTCAATCTCAGCCTTTCTTAGCCTTGTCTGAAAGGGCTGCCTCTTCAGAGGAGAGAGATTACATCTATGCCTCGGAATGGGGAAAGAGATGCCTGGAAACCCTCCCTCTGCAATTCTCCTTCACCTTCCCAGCTTTTTCTCAAGGGGGCATAGCTAAGCTGCTAGAATTCACACTATGCCTGTGAAGGAAGGATATCATGCAACCTTTGGGGTTAAATTCCAGGGAAATCTCAAGTGCTCACCACAGGCCAGGCAGTGTTCCAAGTGCACTGCATGATCCAGGTGCATTTAATTCTTACATGGAGGTGGATACTTTGTTATCTTCACCTTTGAGATGGGAAAAGTAAGGATCAGAGGGCTCAAGTAACATGCCCAGGCCCCCCAGCTAAACTATGAAGAAGCATCTTACGGTTTAGTTTATATCTGGATGTCCCCTCAAAGCCTCATGCACTCAGAGATGGGCTTGTGGAGGGTGACTGGATTATGGTGAACTACAACTGACTTGGTGTTAGGAGAGGGGACCTGATCGAAAGAGGTGGGTCACTGGGTGTGACCTGGAAGAGTGTATCACCCTCCATGGCTCTGCCCATCTCTCTCTGCTTCCTGTGCACCCTGAAGTGAGCAGCTTTTCCTCCGCCATGCCACTGTGGCAATGCCATCCTGCCTTAGGGCCAGCCATGTGGACTGGAACATGAGCCAAATAAACCTCTCCTCCTTTAATTTGTTAGTGTCAGATATTGAGTCTCAGCAAGAAGAAAGTGACTAAGATAGAACAGGAATTGGAACAGAGGCCAGCTGGTTCCACTGCACTGTTTTAACCACAAAGTTATATTTTGGGTGGCAGTTAACAATAATAAACAACATTTTTAAAGTTTCTTCAATCCAGTATACAACACACTTCCAAATAGCATATGTAGTCCTGTTTATCTATAGTGTAAGACTTTTCTAATCTGGAAAAAGGGATCATAGCAACTCAAATTACCTCCTTAGTGCATAAAAGAGGACGAGTTAGTCAAATCTGGTACAGAAAAGGGAAGAGATGAATTTATACCACTTGTATTGACTCACCTGAAAGATAGTGTAGGGAAGAGGGGTGCGATTTGAAGCCGAAGAGGTTCCTTACTTTACCCTTCTTGGTTTACCTGATTTGGGGGAGTGGGGGCAGGGTTCTGGGGATTGAACTCAGGGCCCTGTGCTTGCTAGGCAAGAGCTCTACCACTGAACTAAATCCCTAACCCCAATTTACCTGATTTTATATATGTGAGCCCAGAAAACACAACAGAAAGATTCATCTCATCTTCCAGGTTCCACCCCAGTATGTCTCCTCTTGGAGATAGGAACATTTCTATCCAGATTTTTTTCCAGTACTGGGGATTAAACCCAGGGTGCTCTACAACTGGCTACATCCCCACTCCTTTTTATTTTCTGTATTTTACAACAAGATCTCACTAAGTTGCCCAAGATGACCTTGAACTTGGGATCGTCCTGCCTCCATCTCCTGAGCACCTAGGATTATAAGTGTGCGCCACCACACCCGGCCCCATCAGATTTTTTAGGAGCCTCCCCAGGAACATGCAAACCAGTTTCTTGATGAATTCAGTTCAGCTTCTGTACTTTCCCATGGCTAGACTGACCCAAATTCTTCCCCTCTTCCTTCCTTATGCCCCCTTCAGGCAATCCTCCTATCATAGTTAAACAGAAATTAAATGCAGAAGAAAGCAGGGAAGCACTGAGACTTGGAATAATTACATCCCTCCATTTTTCCCCTGCTCTTATTCTGCAGGGTTTCTACCCCCTCTCCTCTCTGTCTATTGCTTCTTATGTTTATAAAGCTGTTGATACTGATTTCGTCGGTCATAGAAGTATGCACTCATCCCGAGACTGTTCCATCTTGCTGAGGAAATGAATGGTAAACACTTTAGCGAGGCTTTTTTCCTATGAGCGCCTCTCATTCTCTAGTGTGGACCATTCTTAGAAGAACCTAGGCTTGAATGTGCTTAACAGAGGGGAAGGTTAATAATTATTTGAAAAGTCCTATTATGGAAGTACGGTTTTGGCCACCAACCTGCGACGACTTATTTGTGTGTCCAAGGAAGAGCCTCCTTGATTCCTAATGACTTAGGAACCATCCCCCATCTGCCATGGCAAGGATGAAGTCTGATAAAGAAAATACATTTCTGTTCCCTAAAGAAGCCAAACTGACATTACTTAGTTCATCTATGTAAGCCTGAGGAGGTAGAGTCACAACCACATACACATCATCCCTTTAATGTACAACTCAAGACACTTGGCCCTCAGGCCAGGGCAGGACAAGAAGGTACCCCACCACATACACATTTTTGTTCTGTTTTTTGCAGTGCTGAGGATTAAACCCACGGCCTCACACATGCCAGACAAACATTCAACCATTTAGCCAAATTGCCAGCCCCTGTTCAACCCCCAGTACCCAAATCACCAGCCCCAGTATTTACCATTTTAAACTCAACTAAGCATCTGAAAATCATTGTTCTCATTATATACTATATAAGAGTGCATTTACCTGAAAACATTAGTCACAAAAAGTTGTTTAAACAAAAAAGTAATTCCCCGAAAAGCTCTTTCTTGAAACAGAGTCTAGATCCGATGGTTCAAGAGACTTTCACAAACTAGTAAGAAGTATAGGAAGGGCCAAGGGAAACAAAAACACAGGAGTGAACAAAGGGGAGCAGGACTGGGAAGCTTGAAGGAGCAAAGGGAAGGCATGGAATTTCTAGAGGCCAAAGGAGGGGCCGAGGAGAGAAAACCCATCCCAAAGCAGGGAGAGAGTAAACAAAGCCCTCATTTCTCTCTTCCCGCCCACCAGTCTACTGTTGTGCCTTCCCATGGTTGAACCCAACCAAAAGACTGGCAGCAGAGCAGTCAAGGTAAGGCATCTTGAGGAAGCACAGAGCAACCCCAAGAAGGGTGGAGAGCAGATAGGGGAGAAAATAGTGAACACATCACACAACCAGGAATATCCCAGTTTATCTCATGACATCATCCTGCTTTATCATTGCACTTATCATCTGATGTTTCATTTGTTCATCCCTCCTTCTCCACTATTGAAATAAATAGTCCTTAAATGCAAAGAATTTGTCTCTTACTCAAAACTATACTCCCACTGTGCTGGAGCCTGAGGGGAGTAAAGACCGTTACTCATACTTTAGCCCAGCACAGGCTTTCAGAGCCTGGATGGGATGAGGAGGGTATTGGGTTGGGGTGGGAGCAGGGGCAGAGACAAGAGATGGCTGCATACAAGGCATTGATCAAACAAGGAGATAAATACTGATACTAATGCACTTAGTCCAATGAATCATGTAGAAAGCCAAATCCATAAATAAATGATTTATGGATTTATTTATTTAATGACTACAAGTTCAAGGTCAACCTGGGAAACTTAGTGAGACCCCATTTTAAAATAAAATTTAAAAGCCAGAGGATGTAGCTTAGTAGTAGAGTGCTTGCCTAGCAGGGATTCAATTCTCAGTACTGAAAAGATGAAAAATTTTAAAATATAATAAAGTTAGGTAAGATGTTACCATTGAGGAAGCTAGATGAAGGATACAGGAGATCAGGAGTTTTTGCCAACTTTCTGTGAATCTAGAATTTGTTTGAAATTTTTTTTTCTTTTTTTTGGTGCCAGGGTTTGAACTCAGGGCCTTGTGCTTGCAAGGCAAGCACTCTAACTACCAAGCTAAATCCCCAGCCCCAGTTCGAAATTTTTAATTTTCTAAATTAAAAGAAAACTTGACTTTATAGTGGAGAAACCTAGCCAAACACCGCCTTAGTGAAGAAGTCAAAGTTAACATGATTCATAGTAGGACAAATCAAAATCATGCACCACCCAATAGACTGTAGTGTCAGGTCTATGATTTTCCTACTAAAGATGTAGTTGGAGTCTAAACACAAGAAAATAATAAACCAAATTGAGTGTCCAAGTTGAAGGATATTTCACCAATTAATCTATAATCTTTAAAAGTAGCAGGGTCATGGAAATTCTTAAAAAAAATAGTCAGAGACAGACATGGTGGCACACACATGCAATCCCAGCACTCAGGGGAGGCTGAGGCAGGAGGATCATAAGTTTGAGCCAAGCCTGGAGAATTTAGAGACTCAGTGGACCCTGTTGCAAAATTTTTAAAAATAAAACAAAAGACTGAGGACTTGTTCTGGGAGAGGGGGACTAAAGCAACATGATAAATCTGGCACAGTGGCACAGGCCTGTAACCCCAGCATTCAAGAGGCTAAGACAGGAAGCTTTTGAGTTTCAGGCCAGCCTGGGCTCTTTTACGAGTTCCAGGGCAGCCTAGACTGTGTAATGAGGCCCTGTCTCCAAAAAAAGAAAAAGGGAGAAAGGCACATAACTAAATACCACATGTGACTTAGAACTGGAAACTCTGACATAAGGAAAAATGGGGAAACAATGGTTGATACTCATCGGGATTAGATGGTGAAGGCCTATGTATCGGTCAGTATTTACCAGAGAAACAGATATAATACAAGATATATAAATATATAAGAATTTACAGATTGGCTTACCATGGCCATCCACAGAGTCAGATGTGGAAGAGTACAGAGGGTGTCTGTGCACTGGAAATCCAGCCGAAGGATCCAGTTGATGGTCTGGAGCTCACTGCAGTCTCCCGTGCGAGTCCATATCAGGAGGCCAATGGGCCTGCGACAGGAGGCTGCAGAGTCTATGCCAGAAGGCTGAAGGTCTGCGCTGGAAGCTGAAGAGTCTGCAGTGCAAGCCAGGAGACGAAGTTCAAGGTGAAGGTGAAGACTTGAGCTCCGCTGAAAAAACAGGAGCAGATCTGTCCTTCCTTTCTCCTTTATACCATCCAGGCAACCAGCCACCCTAGAGTGAGTGTTCCATATCCCACCGTGTAGAATTGCTGAGCCAATGTAGTTGAGTGTCTCTTGCTCGAGTCGACACAATCAATCTAACATCACAGCCTATAAACTTAATTTCTTGATTTTGATAGTTATATTTGCTGGTTATATCTGAAATACACAAGAGAAAGTCCATGTTGATAGAAAATACAGAGTAATAGGTCACCAAATCCCAGTACTTACTCTCAGAAAAGGAAAAGAAAATTCGATAGTTGAAGTTTTCCTATTAGTTCGTGATTGTTTCAAAAAAGAATTTTCTTTAAAAAAAAAAAAATAGTTACAGGGCTGGGGATTTAGCTCAGTGGTTAGAGTGCTTGCCTTGCAGGCACAAGGCCCTGAGTTAGATCCCCAGCACCAAAAAAAAAAAAAAAACATACAGTTACATTCTCGGCACCTAGATCCACCCTAGGACTCACAGTACTCAATAAACATTTGTTAAATGAATTAAAGAACTACATAAACAAGTACAACAAACACATCTTTAGGAATAGAAAGACTACCAAATATTAACGGTAGTTTTTTGGAGGAATGGATTCATCCTACATAATTTGTATATTTTTTCACTTTATGCTTTCCTGTTTCTTAGTTTTCAGCATCAAGCATCCATTTTTAATTGTTACACTGGTCAGCCTATAGAGAGACAGCTAGGTCTAATATTTTGGAAGCACAACTCTCATCAGAGAGTTTGTAGTTCCAACATTTTATGTTATCAGTTATTTGGACAAGATTTTTGGAAATTAGTTTCGCCTACCCACATATAGTACTACAACTGTATAATTGGTTCGTTAGTAACAGGATCTATAACTTCCTGGCATCTAGAACATTCTTGCCTATCACCCTCGACTCCTTCTTTTCCAGAATCACAGCACTGGAGTCAGTCATCAGCAATTTGCTGAACATGCTGAAGGACTCTAAGGGATGTCACCCAAAATACAGCACCATTGTATGCCGATTATTTAATTAAAATCAGCAGCACTTGGAATCAACAGATGTTGGAAGAGGTTTTGCTCTGAAGTTCCCTTCTTTACTAAAACCTAGATCCTTCAAAAAAAAAAAAGAAGGAAAGAATGAAAGAAATACAATGACCTTCAGTCCCCTCCTTGCTATTTATCAACAAGAAAGATGAGACTCACATCACAGAAGTAGAGACTGAAAGTCAAATACACATCCAGATGCACCTTTATCTCAAGCTCTGTCACCTTTCTTCTGAGGGTCCCTATTCATCTTTCCAGAAATAATTGACTTTCCCTATGGCACCTAAACTCCCCATTCTTTCCCCTATGAAGAGGGTACATAATTTTGAAGGTCACGTTTCCTTTATGTGATACCCTCATGCACACAATACATTTGGATATCTTTTCTCCTGTGACTGTCAATATTCAGTTCAATTGTCAGCTCAAATCAAATGTCCAGAGGGTAGAGGGAAATTTCCCTTTGTCACCGCACTATATCATACAAAGGATGTTGGAGAGTTTTGTAGGCTATTTCACTAAAGCTAATTAAACTGAACCTTCAGTAAGTGGAGGGAAAGTTCCCTTTGCCCCTGCAGTATAATCATACAAGGGAGTTGAAGAATTTTGTGAGCCATTTCAAGTAAGTTAGTGAAGGTACTACAGAATTCTTCTGGATCCAAATGTCTGGTGACCAAAACATAACACTCAGATACTACTGAATAAATACTGAAGCTCGGTGTGGTGATGCAGGCCTGTAATTCCAGCATTCATGAGGCTAAGACAAAAGGACTGTACATTTGATTCCTGTCTGAAAAACTTGGCAAGCCCTATCTCAAAATCTACAAAGGGCTGGGACGTACCTCATTGGTAGTGTGCCCTTGGGGTCACTCCGCAGTACCAAAAAAAAAACAAAACAAAACAAAGCAAAACAAAAAACTGCCAAATTCTGATGAAAAGGATGCTTTTTCTGGGCGCTGGGTGCAGTTTTTAATGTAATCACACTTCTCTTGTATTGATTATATTTTTGATTAGTGTCTGTAATGGGATTTCACAGGCATCCTAGTTCCATTAGCAACACCTGTGCAAGTCTCTTTTAAAATGAACAACTTTGGGGCTGGGGATTTAGCTCAGTGATTAGAGTGCTTGCCTTGCAAGCACAAGGGCCTGAGTTCAATCCCCGGCACCACCAAAAAAAAAATAAATAAATAAATAAAATAAAATAAAATAAAATGAACAACTTTTATCACAGCACTGGGAGGCCAAGGAAAGAGAATAGTGAGTTCAAGGCCAGCCTGGGCTACATAGTGAGCCCTGTCTCACACACATACACAAAAGGATAATTTCTATAGTTACATACATATATATTGATTCATTTTAATTAATTTTCTAAATTATGTTTTAATAAATCATATATTCAAGTCATCAAAATTTAAAAGGCATTGTCTCATCCTCACTCCTCTCTAGCACCCTACCTCACCCCAAGATAATAGATATCACCAGTTTCTACATATTGCAATGCTTTTTGCCTCGAGAGCACCCTGCAAACAAAATGCCTAAGTTTGAGTACAGGTTTGTGTGACCCTGCATAAGTTATTTAATCAGTCACTCAACTCTCTGTGAGGGGATGATGTTAACAGTACACCCTTTACCAGATTGTTGTAACTGAAAGAATGAATACATAGAAAGGAGTCAGAAAATACCTTGCACAAGGTAAAGTATAGAAAAACGGGTTTTGGTTTTTTTTTTTAATTGACAAATTTAATGTTAATTCACCCTAGATCCTACTTCAAAGAAAAAAAATAACTTGTCTTGGCTTCAAATTCTGGAGATAAAATGGGGGGGGAAGAGGGGTTGGGAATTTAGCTCAGTGGTAGAGCTCTTGCCTAGCAAGCACAAGGCCCTGAATTTGATCCTCAGCACCAAAAAGAAAAAGTTAGTATTTTTACTCGTGGAGGGTGCTTAATCAGTGGGATCAGCAGAACAAGCCCTGGGTGAGGTCTTTCTCATCATAGCATTTACTTCTCACAATAACCTGCTGTAGTAGGTTTCCTACCTCATTCAACCAGTGAGGAAACTGAGGCTGAGATGCCCCTTGACTCGCCCAAGACCAACCTTCCTTTGGCGCTTGATTTGCAAATGTTCTTTATGTTTCTCTCTGTGTGTCTTTTCAGGTCTCCAAGGGATATACAGGGCCCACCCCACCATTCCTTCCCACTGTTCCCTTAGTGGAGATTCAACAGAACCCAACAGAGCCCTGGCTGACCACATTCATTCCCTCTGCAGTCCAAAACCAACTCCACTCCACTTACTCCAGCGACCCCAGCTCTTTAGCGTGAAACCCTGTTTGCCTCCTCCCAGAGTTCAAGTCTTGCAGATTCTCCCTCAGAAATGTGTCTTCCATCTCTGCTCCCTTCAGTCTCAGGTGCCAACTTCCCAGTTTGGCCCTGCCTGCCTTTCACAAGGATTGCTACTGCCCATCCCCCATGTGACATCTCCAAGCACAGCTCTGGTTCTGCTGTCCCCAACTATCTGATCTCAGAGGCCGCCCACTGCCTATTCTTTCTCTACTTCTGAGGCTCTGCGTTAACCCCAGCCAGCTTTGCTTCCAGATTTCCCTCTCAATTAGTCCCATCTACTCCTTAAACAGGCTTCCTGCCACCTTGTTTGTCCAGCTTAGAACCTTCAATCTCCCTGTCTCCCCC